>LPNX010824159.1:417143-419643 GCA_001517045.1 Pseudotsuga menziesii | reverse complement strand
TCAATTTTCTCAGAGTTCTAGATGTATGTCACTTCCAAAGGAAACATTGGTCACCTCAAAGACTGCAGATATCCCACAATCTAATGTTTTCTTCATTTCATCCAACTTTTTGATGCGATATATAAAACCGTTACATGACATAGCCTTATGGTGTTTTACCTACAACAATCCATACATTAAAAGATTACATAATGATCCAATATTTATGATTAAGTGAATGCTTATTCCATATAGGGAAAAAGATCAACGTGTACATCAATATGTTTGCAAAAACAAAAATTACTATGATTGAATATGTTTCCTTCTTATCTTTTAAATCATATGCTAAATATATTTCCCTTTTTTTAATATTGGAATCTCCATTGCGATGTGCTGCTTTAATCAATGAAGCCACACCTTCAAATGATATTCCATGACCAGATTGTTCACATTGTTCAATCAATAACTTTTGATGCAGTCTTGTTTTCTATGTATAAATGAAGTGCATCCCACTCTTTCCCAAATGCTTGATGACAATACAAATAAAAATTAAATTGAATGAACATTATCTTAACAAAGTATACACTCTTAATTGATGCAATATATTGAATATAAAAATAGAATATCTATGATATATATACATAAAAATCAATAGTCAAATGTATTATATTAATTAATTTCCACTAGCTAATAATTACCTTTCACCTTCCTCGATCTACCTTTTCCGTTTAGGTACTTCCCTTTAAAATTGTTATTTGATTCTCGATCACAAATGCAACACAAATTGAGATTTCATTCTAAATTAGGAAGATATTCAATAATATAAAACATTCTTTGGTATACCATATATCCCTCCATCAAATAACCATCAGCATGTGCTCGTTGTCTAACCAAACCCTTTATAAATTTCAAGTGCCTCTCAACCATCCACATGGACCTTGAGTGCATAGGTTCACATAATTCAATCTCCTAAACTTGGTATATGAGGTAGTGTTCCTGTGCATTAAAAAATTCCAAAGGTATATTCTTCTGCATTTCACACATGTGACGAGGAATTTATCTTCTCCAATACTTTATATATTCTTTATGGATTTCTTTACATGACAACCATCTAAAAGTGATGCAAACCAATCATGAGATTTAACAAAAAAAATAGTATATTACATAACATGAATTAGTGCACAAAAAATAAATATAAGTTCTAAGATGAATTAAATAAACACTAAGCACATGCAAAACAATCTCTACTTACCTCATGTATTTCCCAAGATTATATATAACTTGTTTGACATTGTTGTTGAAGTTGTCTGGGAGAGAGAGAGAGAGAGGTAGAACATACTATAACAATATACAAATTGTTTCATTTTTTAAACAAATAATAGACAAACAAAGTAACAACAATATGCACTAGAATAAAAAAATAATATTTAAATCGATACCATAATAGTTACCTTCATGAATACATGCCAATCATGCATTTTCACCCCCGCAAAATCACAATTCTTTGTTATGATATTCTTCATGTTCACAAAAAATCTACTGGGAAATTTAATTTTTCGCATGAATTCTTTTACAACATTATTTTGTTGCTCCGTTAACATCCATGGAAGTGAGTTTATATTAATTTGGTCTCTGTTTCTATGAAATTGAGTGATGTATTTCATCACATGGTTTCCTTCTTGACTATCTTTGCAAATTTTGACAATGATTTATTTTCCACTCCCATGCAATATTCACCATAATGTTTCAGTCAAATTCTTTATGATATGCATTGTATCAAATGAATGAGAAATTTGTAGGTGCTCATAGTAGGGAAACCTACTGAATTGGATAACTTTTCATTCCTCATAGAAGCCCATTAATGCCTTCATGATCACGAATGCCATCACGAATCATAGTTTATAAAGAAATTATAGAAATCAATGTCAGTGACAGTAAAAAACACACAATAAAAAAAATATGTAACATTTCATATACGATGATTCATACGTACCTTGACGAGTTCTATTATATTGCAACTTACATAGGTGGGGTGTCATTCTATGCGGTTTTAATGAATTTTCTTACTTCCCATTGAATAGATTTTTTTTCATAGTTCAATTCCTATGATTCTTAAAGAGGAAGTTCCTATACTCATCAAACACCTCCTTTCCTAAGATTTTTGAATGATGAGATTTGAAATTCAGACGACAAACTGGAAATGCAAAATTTCCCTTTTTTCTAAAGACCTACGTAAAGAGATGGAATATCTATGTCAATTATAATCATATATAAAATGAATGAAATATTTAAAAAAGCATGTGTGGATAGTATATTAAATAGTTCATAAAATTAAATGCAGTTAAAGTGGAACTTATAATTACAAACTACAAAAATGGGTTAACCCTAGGGAATCATGTATTGTCCATACAATCATTGCATGGAATTGCAATTGCATTTGTCGTATTGGTCTAGATTCAGCATACATAGTGATTCGATTCCATAAATTTTTTAGCTCATCAATAATAGGTTCAATATCTAC
>LPNX010824159.1:364261-416733 GCA_001517045.1 Pseudotsuga menziesii | reverse complement strand
ACATTAGGAAACAAAATATGACAAATGAGATGCCTCTAAATAAATAAAAAATTTGTAGAGACAATATACCTGGAATAATAATCGACAACATTATGTGCTCCCTCTTTATTGACAACCATAGAGGAATTTTATTGTTGATAAAAAAAATATGCCACACCATGTAAACAGATCTCATCTATGAAAATGGATTGAAACCATATGATGCCAAAGAAATCCTAATATTACGAGGTTCTTCTTTAAACTTAGACCATTTTTCCTCCATATCTCTAAATGCAAAACCATCTGTAGGAATTCAAATAATGTCATCTTAACTTTTGTTCCTTGCATGGTAATCCATAAATTGTGCTATGTTTTTGCACCTGAGCAGTCTTTGTAAATGTGAAATAATAGTAATATAATGAAGAACCTTGCGAGACACCTTTTTTTGTTATTTGATCTATTCGATATCTACTAATATGACATTCCATACATTTTGTTGCAAATGCATGCTGATTATAATAGATAACATGGTCATTGGGGAATGCATGAATTACATCATACTGCATTCCAATTTATTTCATGATGGCAGATAAATCTCAATATGTGCGAGGTAAAATATTTGATGGTGGCAAGAAAAATTCAGCTATCAAGCTACAACAAATAAAATAAAAAATATAGTTAATATAATATATAAATAATATTAATGAAACAAATTTAATCTGTATTAATTTGACTTATGAATTAATAATAAAATTATTAGAGGAAGAAAGATAACCTTTATCAGGATCATATATATGTGATGGAATATTTTACATATCTTAACATTCATGTGACTTATATGTTTGAAAGACCATTCATAACTATCAATTTCATTATCAACATTAATATAGAAGAGATCATATTTGTGTTTGAGCCTTCATAAAGGGGTTCGCATGCCTTCTCAAGAAGAGCTAAATCATGAACATCATCAAAGTGATCAATATTTTCATGATTATCATCATGATTATCATCCATTCGAACATTAAATGAATCATGAATCAATGTATTTGTACCATCATCTTCAATATGATCATTAACTTGTTCTCCATTATTCATATCTCCATGTTCCTTCAGTACTTGTTCTAAAAGCTCTTCCTCTAGACGATATGTCACAGGATGTCTTTCCTTAACATTAAAACATCAATAGATATAAATTAATATAAAAAATGTTAAAATAATACATACATTTACCAAAGCAATCAATATAAAAAACATTTATAATGCAAAACTTACAAATGTACGATATTAATTCCCCCCCTCAGCGTGCCCATGTTCCCTACAATGTTTTCTAGCTATTATGATCTTTATTATTCTCCTGTTAAAACCCATGCATTGACTACATCGATAATAACATTTCCCATCACCCTTTCTTTTCAGTTGATCCCACAATCTAACAAGAAATTGTATATTTTGTTTGTCTGGATCACGAATATTGTTGTTTGACATTTTCTTACAAATATCTTGAATGAAGACTATCGATCTTAAAAAATACAGCTCCACACATCACTATTTTCATAAATAGTCCATCGAATAATAAAATAATTTCTGCAAACCATTTATTCTATAGAAAACATGACAGAATGTTTTTGTAATTTATAGACTTTCAAATTTAAATATTTGTTGGATTTTCGATGACATGAGCCTAGTTATCGTTATAAAAAAATGTGTCAGATATATGACAAATTATGTGAGGTACATCGAAAATACAAATTGTAGTTCTATTTTTGCTGGATATGTGAGTTATGTCAAAACATCGGAAATCCGACAAGAATATCTTTATCGAATATGCAAGGGACGTCGGAAATATGACATGCCGTTCTATCAATTTAAATTTTTTTAATCAAATTACGTAATTTGAAGGTGAAATACGACAACACACTTTTTTTTGTCGGATCTCCTCAGATTTTCTTGTTGGATTTTGGTTTCAATTTTTTTAGTGTGAAATCAAAGATACACCATATGAACATCAAGACAAATTTCTTGAATGATGTAGTTGAACAGGAAGTGTATGTGGAGAAACCACTAGGATTTGAGACACATGGCAAATAGACTCATGTATGCATGTTAAAAAAGGCCTTGTATGGCTTGAAGTAGACACCCATAATGTTGAATGGATGGATAGATAGTTTCATGATGAGATTAATATTTACCAGGAGTAAAGAATATTCCAACCTCTACTTCAAGGTTGAGGGTGGAAAACCAGTGATACTACAATTGTACATAGATGACTTATTCGTAACAGGTGAGGATGATCTCATTGTAGATACAAATAGGATTCTTTCCACAAAATTCAAGATAAATAACTTGGGGATGATGCACTACTTATTAGGTATGGAGGTGTGGTTCAATAAAGTTAGCAAGCAGGGTCTACCCCCCTTGTCCTTTTGGGAGTTGGGTCTAAATTGAGCAATTTGGAATTGAGGTGACAGTGGGTTCTAAACTCATAGTTTCCCTTAAGAACACACCTAGTTGTTGGGAGGCCTTATGTGGTTAACTGTCTTTTAGGCGACAACAAGGTTTAGGGATCAAACCTTACTCCATAACTACCAAATATAAATGTTCTCATTGTATGTTGGGAGGTTTAATATATTTTATTATAATTTTTTAGTCATTGATCGACATTAGCTATATACATACCAAGTGTTATCTCAAACAATTGTGTATATGCTTATCATGGTTCCCTTGATTCCCCTTTTTGGAGGATACCTTCATTTCTTATGTAGATATGTCTATTTCTCATTAAAGATGATTCTAAAAAAAATTGAATGTTATTGATCCTCAAACCTCCCCTAACTTGTTTACATTTAACTATGTAATTCTTGTATCTATGTCTAAATTCCAAAGGACCTACAAAAGTAAGCAAGTGCATGTGCCTCCTTGTCTTCTCCCTACTCTTTAATTCTCTCAAATATTCTGTAAAAAACAATTTGAAACTTGAGTTTTTTGGCATTGAAATGATGTAGCATTATTCTCATGAGCACTCTATGAATGATTTGAGTAATTTTATGTTATAAAAGACAATATTTTGTAGTTATCTTGACTGATTGTAGAATTCTCTAAGAAAAATATTTAGAGCACTATTGCTAAATTCATTTGTGGTTAACGGTAAATATAGTGTTACGATAGTATATAGAGATATTAATACAGAGAAACATTTTTGTTTTGTTTTTTATACAGGGAAAAAGAGTTGTGCATGTGAAATATAACAAAAATACAAAATAAAGGTTGAACTTAATTATATTTCAAAATGGTGTAAAAAATTGAAATTTTGTTAATTTGTGAGGTGATAATGCTTGTTGTTTGGTTTTTCCTCCTCTTTTTATGGAAGAATATCAAAAAAATCTCTTATTTGAAATTCCATATAGTACCCCTTCACATTTCTTACCGAAAAAATCCCTTTATATTACCCTTTCACATTTTTACTGAAAAATACCCTTGATAGTACCCTTTCCCTTTATACTACCCTACCATTTATAATACCTTTTCACATTTCTTACTAAAAAATTCCCTTTATAGTGACCTTTCATATTTCTTAGGAAAAAATTCCCTTTGTAGTACCTTTCACATTTCTTCTGGGAAAATGCCCTTTATAGTAACCTTTCACATTTCTTACTAAAAATACCCTTTAATAAAATATGCTTAAAAATATTTCTACGTCGAAATTAATTTTGCAACATACATATATACTTAAAAAAACTAATTCCACATTAATTGTGAGACATGTCACACAATATATCACAAATATGCCCCAATATACCATAATTTGTTGTTTTCATGAGGAACATAATTTTTTTCTATTTTATTTAAATACATTATTTTCCACCAAGATATAGGTGATCAGTAATGATCATGAACTATAAATTAGTTTTGTGCCCTTCAAATAAATAGTCAAGTGACCATTTTACTAATGTAACCCAAGGGAGATGTCATATTCCTTCGTCGAGATGTTGCTATCATATTTGGTCATCATAAAGTCATGAGGTATAGCCTCCATTGTAAGTTGGGTCAATAGTACCTTATTGAATAAAATACAATATTGTTTTGAGTCTTCCTAGGTGAATTCAACCTAGTCAATTTAGTGGGGCCGACTTGTTAGGATAATATTCAATTAACAGAAAGAGTATAAATAAAGGATCTATGTTCCTCATTTGAACATAGACAAACTCACTTGTGTATAACGCATAGGGGAGAGAGAGAGAGAGAGAGAGAGAGAGAGAGAGAGAGAGAGAGAGCATCAAGGAGGAGGATCACATGTTTTTGGGTTTTATCTTATACATCTATATAAAGGAATTTTTGCTAAGTTTTCTTCCCCTTGAGGGTTTCCCATGATAAATATGTGTTTATCTTGTGATTGTGTTCTTTCAGTCATTATACATATGCTAATGTTGTGAATATTTATTAAACACTAATGATATCTAGCTAAGCATATGAAATATTAACATGGTATGAAAGCTATCCTGAATAGAACAACTTTCACAAGGTGAAACTCTTTCTCCTATCCCTCCGACAATAGATTAGAGTTTCTGCAAAATTTGATATTTTGAATATCTTCTGGTATAGAAATTTGTGCCTCCCTAGAGCGCATTTATTGATCCCTAGACCAAAGTTTTTGTGTGGGTGAATATTTGGGAAATCCATACCCTAGTTTGGCCCTGAACTAGAAAACTATAGAAAACCAGAACCAAAAATATGTAGAAACTAAAATCTCACAAGCAAGTTTTGAAGGGTGGATATTTGAAATCTCCAAAAACCAAGTGGGCCAACCAAGTATCCCTATTCAAGTGCATCTCCTGGTAAGGTAAACTTTTCATTTTGAGAAATTTAAATTTTTAGTGACCTCCTGGATAAGGTGGCCCCAAGCACTAAGCTTGAGTACAAGCTAGAAGGAATAGAAACATTTTGATCATGGAAGTATAGGATTGGTCTCATACTTAATGATAATTATCTTGAAAAATAGATCAAAGATGAAGTTCCAAAACCAGAAGAAGATGAAGATAAGGAGAAGCACTAGAAGGACCTAATCAAGGAAATGAGGATCAAGGTATTTTTTTAAGGATTCTAATATTATACTTAAGTATAGTATTCTAGGAGATTGTTCTAGATTTTAAAAAACATGTTTATAGATAGGTAGATGAATATTAAATATGAAACATAAAATTAACAATGAAATGTATAAATTTTGGCGAATATTATGATTAAAAAAAACATATTTTATGTAAATATAGGCGATATTAGACACCAAATAGTGAATTTATTTTTTGAAAAAAACCCAAAAATTAGCCAATTGGTGAAATTTCGCCACTAAAAAATTACCATGATGAGGATCATTGTTGATTCTATCAAATATCACTTGATCTCTCAAGTGTCATCTAAAGATACACCAAAGAAAATGTATGAGTCCCTTTCTATAATGTGAGAGGAAAAGAACATCAATAGAAGATGAATGTATAAATTTTGGCGAATATTATGATAAAAAAAACATATTTTATGTAAATATAGGCGATATTAGACACCAAATAGTGAATTTATTTTTTGAAAAAAACCCAAAAATTAGCCAATTGGTTAAATTTCGCCACTAAAAAATTACCGTGATGAGGATCATTGTTGATTCTATCAAATATCACTTGATCTCTCAAGTGTCATCTAAATATACACCAAAGAAAATGTATGAGTCCCTTTCTATAATGTGAGAGGAAAAGAACATCAACAGAAGATGAATTTGAGAGCTCAACTGAAGGGTACCAATATGGTTAAAGGAGAATCCATTCACTATTACTTCACAAGGGTCTCCCAGTTCAAGGAACAACTAGATGCCATTAGAGACTCCCTTAATGAAAATGAACTAGTTATGATTGGTCTGAATGGTATTGTTGGAATAATGGACAATACTTAGGGGGGGTTAATCAATATTGATACTTTTTAACAATAGAAACCACTTTTAATTTATTTATTAACACACATGATCAACAAAAACAAATAGAACACAAATTTATCATGGAATCCTAATTGGGTAAACCAACAATACTTCCTATTAATGCAAAAAATATATTTACAAGTAGTTTTTTTCTACTATAGACAAGGATGGTACAACACCCTATTTACCAGCTTCTACTGGAAGGAGGATACAACCCCGCTGTTTTATCAACTACTACTTAAAGGATTTTGTGACACCCTATTTACCAGCTACCACTGGAAGGAGGTTATGACCCCCTTTCAGGCATATAGCCTACCCTAGCACCACCCTACAACCCTTGTATGTTTAAATAAATATCTGACTACTCCTACATCCATGGATCTTGCAATTGAATGTACATAGAAACTTATTTGAAATTTTAAATCATTGTTTAAATACACTCAAATGTATCTCTTCATCTAGCAGTCACATATCTTCATCGTGATTCTTCACAAAAAAAAATAATTCAAAATTACATCTCTCTTTTGTCATTTTTAACTCTGTTTAGATTTAACAACCACAACCTTGAACATTTTCCTTTTCGCAACAATCTTTTTTCAACCGACCTTTGGGTGTGTGCAAGAAGTTGAGGGACCTTTTAGATGCAATCCTAGTTTTCAAAAACAAGATCATGTTACCAAAAAATACATCAAGGTTCTGCTACATAGCCCTTGGTATTGTTCAACCTGAGCCTGACATGTCATGGGACATGTAGGATAGGAAGAAATATCGCGTACGTATTATATAACTACAAAACGCACTCATGATATGTAGTTATAAAACACATATGCAATTTGCAAATAAATAAAAAAATTTAAATACACAGGCCTGAAACCTGCGGCCCATTTTAACAATCAAGAACTCGAAATCAAAGGGCAATTGGAGCGTTTTGGAGCGAATTAACTGCTTGGGATTGTTGTAGGAGCTGATTTAAGTTGAGGGGAGGAGATTTCACTCATGAATTTTCATCCAAAAAGGTAATTCAATCACCTAAAGAATTCCTTTTTTTGTCAATTTTTAACCTATAATTGTGTTTTTTAATAGAATAGTCAATCCAACAACTCCCAAGCTAATGTTTGATGGATTCAAACTAAAATACGCTATAAGAATCAAAAACATCATGTCTAATAGATATTCAATGTTCCAAAAGGCTAATAATATATAAAACAAACACAAGTATAATCCCAACTTGCATAGAATTTGATGGACAATGCAAATTTTGAATTGGGATACTGGTGAGAGTGCCCACCTGTAACATGCATAGTCAAACCTTCAAATGCAATGATTGTGCTGGAATTAACACAAAGTGCAATAAAATTTAGCAATTATTTTCATAGATAGGTGAATGCCAACATTTTAAGATACATAATGAATGAGAGATCCAAATGTAACAACCAATATAATCATCAAAATGGAAGAAGTTTAAATAGAAAAATAGCACTCCTAAATTCAAGGAATTTTAAACCCAAGTGTGCATGGAAAAGTCACCAATGAGGGTGAAGAAGTGCCTTAACTTCTAGAAAGAATTTGAACGAAACTCATTATTTAATTATTAAATGTTTAATTTTAAGTTTTAAATGTACGTAAGTGAATGCCATTAAATTGCTTGTAACTTGAGCTTTCCTTAATTTACATTTTCAATTTTGAAGAGATGTCATTATATACCATGTATACGTTTCTAATTATTTTCTTATTGAGTTTTTTATTGCAGTTGCAGCTATGGACACCAATGTTGAAATATTGATTGAGCTTGCCCAGTTGAGAGGTCTTAGTACTGCTTTTAGTGGTGGTGATAGGATTCGACGTTCACTTGCATCCACTTTGGATGCAATTGTTGAGACTATTACATTGTCAAACAACATAATATATGATATTACTTCATATAGAGAAAGAAAAAGATGCGAGTACACTGATGGGCTTAGCTACAGTGCAATAAAAAAGTTGAAAATCACCAAAGAGCATATATTTTCATTGTTTAGGGACCCTCGCACGGGGGAAATCCCAAATGCAAATAGGCCACATATCTCTATAGAGTGGTGCACATATCAACCATTTGTTGATAACTGGATGGACATATGGTATATGTTTTTTGATATGCCACCACACAACAATAGGGAAATCCCCTTATACTTCCTTCGGAAGATGTATGCAGAGTTCGTGTTGGGTAAACACATAAACTATTTTGATATATTGGCGTTTCAGGGGATCGGTGGGAGGATGCCCCAAAACCAACCCAATGTGAGGCTTCGAGACATTGATCACCCTATCCCTGCACCTCCGCAGGTAGTTTCCTGGGCTAGATGTCCCACCTGTAGATCATGTTATTCCATAGACACGTGATGCATTTTTGAGTTTGGCACAGGCCGTTGTTTGCCATAACACTATGGTTCAACATATGGGTGAGGAAGGGACATCTGTCCCTATTGTGGTACATACACCAGTTCGTCATGTTGCAGGACCATATTATAGTGCAGTACCACCCACTAGTATAGTACCCCCATCTACTGCAGGACCATCTACTAGTGTAGCACCATCAGCACATTCCCAGCCTACTTTTGAGCCTCACAAGTGCACATCGTGTGGTTTTCCATGCTATGGTATTTCGTCAGATGTTGTCTTTAGTGGGTTTTTGAGTGATGTATGTATATGTTTAATTGTAATAAATTCTTCATTTATTTTCCTCCTTGTACACATATGTATAGTTTGAGCTAATATATTAATTTTGTGAACTTGCAGTTGATGCTTTATGCCAACAGTGACACCCCAGAGTATCATGTTCCACACTCTACAAAGGGGCATGACATTCCATCCACTAATCCCTTGGTTGGTGGAGTGATTCACATAGCACCCATTGTTGTATCTCACACCGAGGTAAACATTTTAAAATTTCAGTTTTTTAATACTTCTTAAATTGTTAATTTCCACATACTGTACACGTTAGTTCACTAATGTTATCTATGGTCTAATATTTAAAATTATTAAAATTACATATGTCGGATCCTTCACGGGGAAAAGTAGTGATGGAGGTAGCATCCATGGTTGTATCGACCGAGGAAATATCTGGGCAGATGCCAGATCCTACACGAGGGAAAGCAATGATGGAGGTAAACATTTTAAACATTTAAAAAATGTCATTTTTTAAAATACATGTATGTTCGTTGAATCATACATGTATAGCTACATGAACTCTTGTTGACTATAGGAAACAACCAAAACACCTGGACCATTTCTTGGAGTTGTATCTCCTCATAGGCCATATGTGAACAAGGGTCAAGTGTATATGAGATAGGATACTCCTAGAAAGAGTGAAGTTGTCCATGACCATGGAGATACTGATACCATGGTAATTTGTATATCCTTCAATAATATTTCTTGGTTAACTTGAAATCTAGTGCATAAAATATTTTGTTAATGTTTGATTTGCATGTTTACTGTAGCAGGATCCAGAGTTTACTATTGAAAGCCTTGCAGGGATGGTTGATGCAGTAGTTAGTGCTGCATCTACAATGGCAACAAGTCACACAGAGGTACAACTATTTGAACATGATATAGACATAGTGTGTTATTGTTGTCTATTGTTTGTTCATGCACATTTCTAACTATTTCAAGATTTGGTGATTGTAGCCACCACCACCACCACTAGTTCCTGCCCCCTCTAGTTCGAACATGGATGCGACCATCCTTCATGTTCAACCAACAGCTCCATCTACTACACAAGAAATACAATCCCCTTTGTCATAGTCTCTCACTGAGGTGAGATGTCCATTAATGAACAATTGTTTCATGCAATTTCCATTAACATTTTCATAATTTTTGAGTTAATTTAGATATGGTATTTTATTGGGCTAATGTATTAGTACATAGTTAATTGAATTTAATAATCGATATTTAATTTGCAGGATCTAGAGATGCACACTGGTCCTATAGTTGTGCCTACAGGATCACCCTTAAGAAAGAACAAGAGGAAGCTTGAGTTTTGATGTGTCTTATGGGATATGCACATATTGATACATGTGTACATGTGACTTGGACAGTTTTGGATACATGTACTTTTGGAGACATGTACATTGACATTTCACTTACATGTACATGTGGCTTGGATAGTCTTGGATAGTTGTGGAGACACATGTACTTCTGGTTACTTTTGGATATATATGTACTTTTGGAGACATGTACACAATTGACATTTTAGTTATAAATGAATGATACATTTCACTTTCAATTTGTTCTTTGGTTTCCACATGTTCTTGTGTCAATCTATTGTATTGATTTGTGAGGATTATCTATTACTTATGAATGCACTATGTCAAAAGAAAAAACTATTATATTTAAAGGTTTCAATGATCTCAATACATGCACACTAAATTCAAAGTTCTTGCTCTTGTAATTTAATAAATAAAAGTGCAATACAATGTATTTCAAGGTTTCAATGAACTCACTACTTGCACAACAATTGGATATATCTAATTAAAAATTGTGAGTTTGGATTCATTAAATTACAAGTTAAGTCAATGCTCAAGTGTAATTTAATAAATCTAAGTGCAATACATGCTTTACAATTCATCAACAACCAACAACACTATTCAACAACCCTCATGCACCCAATGACTAATCACTCAGCATTAAAGGAACTACAATAGAATCCAAAGACTGAGAACCAACTTTGTGAATCAACATGATTTGAAGCATAAGTCCATCGGATTTGAAAAAGTTTAGTCCGACATTAGATTGATTCTGAATTGAGTTGTGATAGTAAGATAAGATTAGGGTTTCCTTGGTAGGGTTATGGTAATGGGACATGCATGTTAAACAATAAACCCTAGTTAGGGATAGGGTTTTCCAAGTTTGGCCTTCGTTGGCATGAATTGCATTGTCTAGCTTTGGCTCTCATTGGCATGACTGCATTGTCCCTACTAAGTGAAACCCTAGCTTCAGAAACCATCGTAGATGGAGATCACCGAGAAATGGAAAGGAGGGAGAGCCACCCCCCTACCTAAAATCCTACGTCATGAATCCAACGGAATCAACGGTTCGTCAATCGGAGGCCCGAGCATCGATCTATGGTGAGTTGCAGGTCACCTCCAGATACCGTTCAGGGACACCTAGTGGACTTGGGCCTGGTGTGCAAAAAACCTCACAGAGTGGCAATTTTGAATTATGTCAACTCCTGCTAGTGTGTTTGGGCATGGGAAATATGGCAATTCCAACCGCATCCCCACCATCTGTGGCTTTCCAGCTTTGGTCCTCATTGGCGTGACTACATTGTCCCCTACTGAGTGAAACCCTAGCTTTAGAAACCACCATAGATAGAGGTCATAGGGTAATGGAGAGGAGGGAGAGGCCCTCCCCTAGCTAAAATCCCTCATCATGAATCCAACAGAATTGATGGTTCATCGATCGGAGGCCCGAGCATCGATGTATGGCAAGTTGCAGGTCACCTCTAGATACCGTTCAGGGACACCTGGTGGACTTGGGCCCGGTCCGCAAAAGACATCACGGAGCGGAAATTTTGAATTCTGTCAACTCTTGCTAGTGTGTTTGGGCATGGGAAATATGTCAATGCCAATTGCATCCCCACCATCCATGGCTTTACAGCTTTGGCGCTCGTTGGCGTGACTGCATTGTCCCCTACTAAGAGAAACCCTAGCTTCAGAAACCACCATAGACGGAGATCATTGGGAAATGGATAGGAGGGAGATCCCCCCCTAGATAAAATCCCATGTCATGAATCCAATGGAATTGATATTTCGTCGATCGGAGTCCCGAGCATCGATCTATCGTGATTTGAACGTCACCCCAAGATACCATTCAGGGACACCTGGTGGACTTGAGCCCGGTGTGCAAAAAACCTCACGAAGTGGAAATTTTGAATTCTGTCAACTCTTGCTAGTGTGTTTGGGCATGGGAAATATGTCAATTCCAACTGCATCCCCACCATCCGTGGCTTTCCAGCTTTGGCCCTCGTTGGCGTGACTGCATTGTCCCCTACTGAGTGAAACCCTAGCTTTAGAAACCATCGTATATGGGGATCATCAGGAAATGGATAGGATGGAGAGGCCTCCCCCTAGCTAAAATCCCATGTCATGAATCCAACGGAATCGATGGTTTGTTGATCAGATGCCCGAGCATCGATCTATGGTGAGTTGCAGGTCACCTCTAGATACCGTTCAGGGACACCTAGTGGACTTGGGCCTGGTGCGCAAAAAACCTCACAGAGCGGCAATTTTTAATTCTGTCATCTCCTACTAATGTGTTTGGGCATGGGAAATATGGAAATTCCAACCGCATCCCCACCATTTGTGGCTTTCTATCTTTGTCCCTCATTGGCATGACTGCATTGTCCCCTACCGAGCGAAACCCTAGCATCAGAAACCACCATAGATGGAGGTCATCGGGCAATGGATAGGAGGGAGAGGCCCCCCCCCTAGCTAAAATCCCATGTCATGAATCCAATGGAATCAATGGTTCATCGATTGGAGGCCCGAGCATCGATCTATGGCGAGTTGCAGGTCACCTCCAGATACCATTCAAGGACACCTGGTGGACTTGGTCCTGGTTCGCAGAAAACCTCACGGAGCGGCAATTTTGAATTCTGTCAACTCCTGCTAGTGTGTTTGGGCATGGTAAATATGGCAATGCCAACCGCATCCCCACCATCCATGGCTTTCCATCTTTGGCCCTCATTGACGTGACTGCATTGTCCCCTACTGAGTGAAACCCTAGCAAGTCTGGCTTGATAAACATGCCTAAGTAAAAATATGGTGTGTTACAGTCCATGCATGCCAAGTGGCATCTCGAAAAAAATATACACATGTACTAGTGTTAACATGTTGCATCAACAGTATAATTTAAATTTTGAGTTAAAAACATTGGTTTTGCTTTAATATGGTTTTTGTTTATAGACATAAACCTACACCATGCATATTATAGAACTTATTAGGTTAAGGGTTACACTCTCGAGATTTTTCTTTAGGGTACTGGGAAAAGGAAAAATATTGATTCCACCCACATATACTTTGTGTTTACTTACACATGTTGCATTATTTTCCCTACAAAATGCCATTGTCTAAAGGGAATTATCACATAATAGATATTATATTGTTGAAGGAATGAAAGAACCCTATTACTCATAAAGGAGTCCAAAGTTGTAAGTTTATCCTCGAGTCATACATTTCATGTTTTAATTTATTTCCGTTAGATAATAAATAATTTATTCTTTCCTCTTAAAATAATGTTTGAATAAATTCCAATTAATTATTTGTTTCCATTATTTGTTACTTAGTATACATGCTAAGGGGTATATTTGATTGCTTTAGTTTATTATTCAGTCACATTTTTCAACTCTCATATCTATAGTCAATCAAAATAGATTTTTGGTACATAAACACATGAAATTACCACTCATAGATTGACAATTCCAATAGGTATTTGATACTCAAACATGATCCCTAATTGTTCTTTGGGTCTCTTCATCTTTTGTTACTCTCTAGGATGTGATAGACCTCCATTTTGACCATAACACCTAGTTGAAGGGTTTGGGTGAATGAACGTTAATGATGGTCTCTCAGGACATGTCAATGGAAATACAAACATGGAAAATGACAATCTATTGTCTTGGAGGGATGATTCNAGGACATGTCAATGGAAATACAAACATGGAAAACCAATAATCTATTGTCTTGGAGGGACGATTCAAGGTATTTACACAATAAATTTGAATATGTTGAAAAAAGATGAAATTTNAAAATATATAATTCCTATCTATGGATATTTTGTATGACCACATGAAATTCAAGTTTTTTAAGCATTATGTTGTTTTTTTGGGAAATTATATTGCATTGTTTTCTCATCTNGCAATATGTTGTTTTTTGGGGAAATTATATTGCATTGTTTTCTCATCGGTGCAAGTGACTTAAATGATGGGATTTCTTAACAAAATTTTGAACAATTAAAAAGAAGGGATTGGCTTTGTACACATCGATTGTTTCAAATTTTTTAATATATATATCCCTCAAAACATAAGGTCATGTATTAGTTTAGGTAGGGTTTGATGGTATTAACATAATTATTTCTTTTTTAAATAATATATTATAATAATACTGAAATGGGATTAAATAATCATGCATGGACTGTAACGCACCATATTTTTACTTAGGCATGCGAAATTTGGCATGTTCATTAACTTGACATACAAGAGAACTTTTGGCATATTTATAAACAACATTATGGAAAATTTTGCATATCAAGAACACAAAATTGACATATTCATAAGAAACATACATGGGGAAATTTAAATTATGATACATACCTCATCATGCTAGATCCCACCTATTATCATACAACCAAGCCCTCCGGATCATCTCTTATAGCAATGGTCTCCATTAGTCTCTCGTGCCCTGNACATACCTCATCATGCTAGATCCCACCTATTATCATACAACCAAGCCCTCTAGATCATCTCTTATAATGATGGTCTCCATTAGTCTCTCGTGCTCTGTATCTAGTAAGAAGTAGCGCACCTTCGATGAATTTCAGCTAGGCATTGTTCATACCTGGAGGTTTGTACCAATGATTAAGTTGGTAAAGTGATACACACTTGCACCTGGTTTGTAATCCCTATAAACATATCCACTCTTCTTTCTTGCATTGTTGTCATGTGTAAGGTATTCACCTTTAACAACCATAGACCCAGTGGGGAAGTGGTTGTTTTCATCATCAGTCATGGACATAATAAGGGTTTGATTTCCCTCTATACAGCGTGCCAACCAGTAATCACCACCCCATTCACTATCTTTTGAGGAAACCACTGTGTATATGTGTCCTGCATAGTATGATTGTAGGTATATGATCAAATATTTTTTGTGTGATACAAGGCCATTAATGTGAGTTTCAAGACTACGTAAATTTAACAAAAAAATGTTAAGGAAATGCATCATACCAGGTTGTACAAGGTTTGATACATTATCAAAATATATAGAAATAGATGATTGGTCTTCTTCCAATGGAGTTAACTCAACAATTGCATGTTGATCAAGTGGAAGTGTTATGCGATCCCATCCATCAACCCAATCCAATGATTCAGACACATCCCAGTAACCATCACAGCAAGGCAGGAAAAAACAAGCGAGTTTTCTTGTCCAAATTTCAAATACTAGGTTATCAGAACTTCGAACCGAATGAAATCCATGAGTGCTAGGAACAGTCTTGCATTCCCATGCATGTGAACGATCTATGTATACCATCTCCCAAAAAAATCTCTCCACATGTCTGTTTCTTGTAGATTCTGCTCGCATAGATGATTCCTCTCCCATTACTGACGTCCACCACCTGACTATAGATTGAGCATTTCGAATAGTAGATATTGTAGATAATTTCAATTCCTCTCTTCATAGGGCTGTTTTGACACATGCTCTAGATCCATCATGCTCTCCTTTACAATGCCCAGTCTCAAAATAGTTCCACATATGTGGAACTTTGTAGTTTTTATGCAATGAACACAACCATTGAAATATGCATGCATTTTTTAACTGACCAACACATCCATCAGACCAAATCCAGTGTTGATCCATCTATATGTTCCTACCCTTCAAATGATCGTAAAACATGATGAAGCAATGACGTACATAGTGGAAGTCATGGCATCTATCATCACTTATGTAGAAGTGATATTCCTTTATAATTTCTCTTTGCTCTTCACTACTATTTGGGCCATGCCTTTATGTGATATGCACCATCAAGGAAACCTGCTCAAAGTGATAATACTGACTTTGGATCTCATTTTGAGGTTGCAAAGTGTAGTTCTCGGAAAAATCAACAACTGAAAGTATAGTACCATGCGGAAATGTATCTCTGCGTATTCTAAACTTCTCATCCTGCCATTGTGCCAAGTGGACATGATGAACATATTGACATGTCTTTTCAATAATTTCCTTGATGAAGACACTAACTTGTACCTGTTGACACAAAATGATCTCAATATCAGGTTTTTTTGGAAGCAAGGAATGAAATGCAACTGTTCTGAACATAATTTTATAGATAAATGCATGTCCCTGAGATGTCACCAATTGTATTTTTTTGCTTTCTTTCCCTAGGACTATTTCATAGCTGATATATTTGAAAGTTTTCATGTCTGTAACCATATTCCCAAATTCATTGTCTCCAGTCTTGTGCATACATTGGCTCAATAATGCCATTCCAGCACAGTTGGAGCAAGTTCCATCCAAACAATATTTTACATAGTAAGTTTTCCCCTCAGGCCTATTGCACATGATACTATGAATGAATTCTCTTGATGAGGTCGGTGGTATTGTCAAGGAGCAATCCTGCACATGGTTAGTATGCAACACATGACGAAGGTACAAAAATGTTTCATATTAATATTCATATTCTACATGGTATATACAACAAAAAGTGTTACAAAGAGTATTTATTTTAACATACCAGGGCTTACATTTCTCAAAAGATCTTTGCCCCAAATTCAATTGTCTATGTTCATTCCTAAATTTCTCGTATAGTTCTATTTGTGTTATATCAAGAAGATGCTTAATATGTGGTTCACGATCCTTTCAACCCCTTCTTAGTTTTAGTACATCCTTCCAGTTTGAAGAAGGCCTTGTGTGATCATGCCAAAAACTCTGCACTAGTCCCTTTACTGCATCAACTAGCTTCATGTCACGACGTGGCAATCGATGAATAAAGGCCCAAAAATCTGTCTGGTCGGTTGTGTCGAGATGTTCTCTTCTAATAGAATACCTACGGAGGGTTTTTACATTCAAATTAACTAGTTTAATTGTAGGCTTGAGAAAACGAAGGACCCTGGTGTTCTTATTTACAATTGCTTGTGACAACACACGACGAGCCGCATTGCGGTCCTTTGACCATGTGTTCTTACCAATTTTACCAAAGGCATCTACTAAGCTTTTAACTATATGAGAAATTGGTCTAGAAGGCTTTATCATATTTATCCCTAATGATTTCCTAACAATATTCATGCCCCTATATTTTAACAATGATAAAAATAATCTACATTTATCTCCATCACATTTCTCCTCAAAATATTTATTTAGTATCTGTTGAGTTTGATAAGCAATACTACGTTTAGATAGCATACCTTCAATGGAATTGAGGAGTCCTTCATCAACTTGTATACGCTTCGGAGTTCTTCGACGTGTGCTTTCTAATGGAGGTAAGGGGGTTGGATTTCTATCATCTAGTGCATCAACAATACATTCTGTCATTTCAGTAGCAACTTGTTGTCCTTCACTCTCTTCCTGGTAGTTGGATGGTGGAAGTCCAACATCCTCATCGATGGTCCGATTAATATTTTCTTCTTCAACAGTAGGTTCCATGTACACTGCCTCTTCATGAGCTTTGTCTTATGTTGGATTAATAGGATGAACCACTGTATGATCCTCTATAATTGGATTTGGATTAGTTTCCAAAGAAAGCCTTTGACTCATCATGTCTAATATTTTCTTTTCTTTCTCTTCTTCGATGACTTCTTAAGGTCTCTTCTTCCTTGCTGATTTTCTTCCTCGGTTACGTACATTCCCCATCACCACAATGATCAATGTCAATATAGTTTGTTTCTGTTTCTCCTCAATTACAAGCTTCCAAACCTTTAACTTGCTTTAATATAACTATTGATCCTTCAAGGTGCTTCAATCTTCCTTCTCAATTGTTCATATTTCCCATCAAAACAATAATGAATGGGAAAATTTAACTTTGGTTCTCTTGAATAAT
This sequence comes from Pseudotsuga menziesii, assembly GCA_001517045.1. Classification (NCBI taxonomy): domain Eukaryota; kingdom Viridiplantae; phylum Streptophyta; class Pinopsida; order Pinales; family Pinaceae; genus Pseudotsuga; species Pseudotsuga menziesii. The sequence continues at coordinate 399,020 of LPNX010824159.1, read as the reverse complement.
AAGCAAATGAAAGTTATATCCACCATCACCATGAAATGACATTGAAGCTTGATATCTTATCCTGTGTGCTTCTCAACCATGGAAGATGTCCTCAATGCTGCACCTGCATAATAGAAAGAATGATGGAGATGGTGTAGATTGTGATTATTTTTACAAACAGGCTCGTGCTCTTGAAAAATATTGCGCGCTAATCGGAATTTTCATAAACACGTAGTGAAGTTGCTCTCGGACAATGACAATTCACTGTTTTAATAGTCTCAAAATGCGCACGTGATTTCAATAAGCAAAATGCGTACGCGATTTGTATAAACAAAACGTGCACGCGATATCTTCAATCACAATTAATGGGGTGGGTGCATGGCTAAATGTAATTACAATATCAACTAAATATATTAGTGTTCCATGTTCCATGACTAGTTATTCGTAAATAATTGAAAATACATTATGAAGTAAAAAGATATACTAACATCATTTTATATTAGAAATCCAAAATCCAATTTATAAGGAGAAAGTAAACTTAAATAAATTACACACAATGAGGATGAATGATGATGATGTTCATGATGTTGATGGTGATGATAATGATGAGGATGATGATGATGAATGATGATGATGTTCATGAAATCGATGGTGAGGATGATGATGATGAGGAGGATGAGGATGATGAATGAATGATGATGATGTTCATGATGTTGATGGTGATGAATGAGGATGATGATGATGAATGATGATGATGTTCTTGATGTTCATGGTGAGGATGATGATGAGGATGATGATGATGTTCATGATGTTGATGGTGATGACGATGATGATGATGTTCATGATGTTGATGGTGATGATGATGATGAGGTGGATGATGATGATGATGTTCATGATGTTGATGGTGATGATGATGATGATGTTCACAATGTTGATGGTGATGATGATGATCATGTTGATGATGGTGATGATGATGATGATGAGGATGAGGATGAGGATGAGGATGACGATGAGGAAGGTGATGATGATGATGATGATGAATGATGATGATGATGATGATGATGAATGATGATGATGTTCATGATGTTGATGATGAGGATGATGATGGTGATGATGATAATGAAGGTGATGATGAGGATGATGATGAGGATGATGATGATGATGTTCATGATGTTGATGGTGATGATGATGATGAGGATGATGATGATGAATGATGATGATGTTCATTATGTTGATGGTGATGAATGATGATGATGATGAGGATGATGATGATGATGTTCATGATGTTGATGGTGATGATGATGATGAGGATGATGATGATGAATGATGATGATGTTCATTATGTTGATGGTGATGAATGATGATGATGATGAGGATGATGATGATGATGTTCATGATGTTTATGGTGATGATTATGATAAGGATGATGAAGGTGATGATGATGATGATGATGATGACAATGACGACGATGGTGATAATGTTGATGATGATGATGTTCATGATGTTGATGTTTATGATGAAGATGAAGATGATGATGACGATGATGATGAAGATGAAAATCATGATGATGATGAAGATGAACATGATGAAGATGATAATGATGATCATGGTGATGTTGATGATGATGATGATGATGGTGATGATGATGTTGATGATGAGGAAGGTGATGATGATGATGAGGAGGATGATGATGATTATGACAACGATGGTGATAACGATGATGTTCATGATGATGATGACAACGATGGTGACGACGATGTTCATGATGTTGATGGTGATGATGATGATCATGTTGATGATGATGATGATGATGATGATGGTGATGATGAAGGTGATGATGACGATGAGGATGAGGATGATGATAATGATGATGAGGATGAGGATGATGATGAAGATGATGGCTATGGTGATGATGATGATCATGTTGTTGATGATGATGATGACGATGATGATGATGAGGAAGGTGATGATGATGATGCTGATGATAATGATGAAGTTGATGATGATGACGATGGTGATGATGATGAATATGAAGATGAAGATGATGATGATGATGATGATGATGATGATGATGAAGATGATGATGATGAACATGGCGATGTTGATGATGATGATCGATGATCAATGATCATGGTGATGATGATGATGATGATGAAGATGAATATGAAGATAATGAAGATGATGATGATGTTGATGATGATGATGATGATGATGATGATGATGATGATGACAATGGTTATGATGATGAAGATGATGAGGAAGGTGATGATGATGATGATGTTGATGACGACGATGGTGATGATGATGATGAGGGGGATGATGTTGGTGATGACGATGGTGATGTGATGTTCATGATGTTGATCATGATGATCATGATCATGTTGATGATGATGATGATGATGAAGTTGAAGATGATGATGAAGTTGAAGATGATGAAGATGAAGATGATGATGAATGTTATTTTTGGTTTTACAAAACTTGCACGCGATTTGTCTCCACATAACACGCATGCGTTTTGTTTCTATACAGCACGCACGCATTTTGTGCAGTTAAATCACGCTCGCATATTGTTTAAATTCAAAAATTTATTCCCTCCAAATAATAAGGCCAAGCCTCCACCCATGCTTTCATGGAATTCCTATGCCTATGTGTCTACTTTGTACTTTGCTTCGAATTCAACATGCCTATGCCTTGGAGTATGATCAACCATGGCTAATTCAACATTACATCCAAATTTTCAATATGATCATGTTGAGCGGTTTGTCTAATTATGCTACACACCTCCATTTTTTATGAGATTTTAGAAACAGATATGGTTTTTTTTGCAGATTCTAAATATGTAAATTTTAACAAGAATACATAATTTTTTCTATTTTTTTCTTATTTATCTTCTATCATCACTCCTCAACTCAAAAAACACACTGGTAGGGTTTTGTCCATATCTCTTTCGTTTCTCAACCATTTAAAAAACAAATTGTATGGTGCACTAAATAACACCAATCTCTACATGTTATAAAAAACCCATTTCCAAATAATTGCATTAAGACATTCAAATGCTGCACCCACAAATGATGTACGTTTTTCGAGGTTTGATCTCTTAGATAATTAAAAAAAAATTAAAAATATTATTTTTATTATTGGAAAAATAGTTGTGCACTAGTCCTATATGTTCTCTATATGTATATCGGTTTTTGTAAGTTTATTCCATCATTTAGACACTCAAATTCTGCACCCACAAAAACATATACCTTATAATTTGTCACAAAAATAAAAAGTGCCCATTAAATTTTATCTAACTTTAGATAGTTAACAACATTTTCAATAGAAAAAAAAATATATATTTGGAAAGGTCCTACATTTCTTGTTTTTTACTGATCGCAAGATTCATTGTGTAAGTGTCTCAAAATATCCATGCAAGTTGATGGATGTTTGTTTTTTCAGTTTTGTATTGCATCTAACGCACCAAAAGAGACCCTCAACTTCTTGCACACACCCCTTTCCCCATTTCACCTTTCCGCAATTTGCGGGAACTCATTCCTTTGGTAATTTTGGATTGAGGGTTGTCGGTGTGCATTTTGAATTCTCTCAAAATTGATTTCGCAATTCGTCTTCTGCAAGACTCCTTCCACCCTTTATGGATTTTGGGTTTCACATTCCTTTTGCATTGCAGATTATGAATTGTGGGTCTGCATTTCGACTTTTCTTTGAAATTTCTTTCATGGTTCATTTTCCGCAAATCCTTAGAATGGTTGATCGCTTTTGCGGAGTACTCATTTTTCATTGATCAATTATAAGACACTGAACTTTATTTTGGTGCTCCAGAACGCTATTTTCCACAAACATTTTCTTTGCAGATCCTTTTCTTGCAATGAATCGATTCTCTTGATAGAATCTGAGCCGTCCAACCTCTGGTAAATAAGTCAATTACAACTCTATGACTCTATGTTGATTAATTAGAGGATCTATTGACCAATCAAGATCAATTAGACATGATCCCCTCGTTGGCTTCCCTCATGGTTCCCTCATGTGTCTTTCCATCCTTATCACATATGCCATCGTTTTCCCTGCCATCGTGTCATTGATTATACCTTTTTCATTACTAAACTCCTTATGACATTAATGACAAGTCCATTCAATAGGTATCACTAGACCTTGGGATTCATTCATATAGACTATGTGTGCAAGAAAATAAAAAATGAATTTTGACATTGCAAGGGAATATTGCATCAAAGAGGAAGGTAGAGTAGCAAATAGAGAATCTCTACTTAAGGAAGATGTTCAAGCTCTAACCACCCATACCATAAGAAGAAGACAACTGAAATTCAAGAAGGATAATCACAAGGACTATAGACCTCAAAAGAAGTTTCAAAGGAAAAGAGAAAACAATCAAAAGAAGGACTACTTCAAATATCAAGGTTATAATTGCCATAAGATAGGACACCTTTCCAGAGAGTTTTCATTGAAGAATAAGAGAAACAAAGTATATCATTTTCATCTAGATGAAGATGAGGATGAAGAAGAAGAAGCAAGACCTCGAAAGAGACAAGCAATAGAAGAATATGTAGAAGAATATGTAGTATTCTCTACACTCTATAGGTCTATAATACCTAGAGAAGATAAATGGCTTATTGATAGTGGTGCTTCAAAGTACATGACAAGCAAGAAGCAAACTATGTTAATAATTAAAGATAAGAACTCTCAAAAAGCATCACTAGGAGATTACTATCAATATCCCATCAAAGGAATTGGTGAATCAATATACAACCTTGAATATCAAACCTCCACAAAGATGAAGAAAGTACTATATGTACCAGGTTTGAAAAAGAACTTACTTTCGATCTCAGCATTAGATAATAAAGGATAATATAGAGTTGATTTTATAGATGGACAACTACTCATGTGGACCAAAGGAAATACAATTGGATATGATGTGTTCATTGTGTTAATTTTTCAAGATTAAGCTAGCATTATTAGGATCTTTAACTGAGAGAATAACAAGTACATCAATCAAACACAAAAGACAATGAACACAGTGTTTTTCCTTAGGGAAACCATAAATGGAGAAAACCCTGCAACTTCCTCAGAGATAGAATCAACACCAAAACAGTAAAATCCCAAAACAGTAAGTGATCTCTTGACAACAGTAATCTTCTTCTTGTCAAGCCCCATTGTCTTCTCCTTCCTCAACTATGTGCTACACTTGAGTGTGTATGAGTTGTGTATTAAATAGAGACTCCAGTTCTCTATTTATACTAATCCCAACATTACTAAAACCCTACCAGGGCCGAACTCTACTAGGAGAGTCTAATAACCCTAGTGCCCTAGAATTACGGGGAATTTAACCCTTAGACAATTAGAGGGTTACCCACAATGACTTGACATGACTTGTTTACATTATTGATCCTCCCGATCGGAACATCAAGGGATGACAACATGACTGAATTACATTATAGATACATCCCGGACTAAACATCGGGTTACAATACATAAGATACATAGATGAATACATTTTGAAGTTACAAATACATCAACACTCCCTCTTAACTAGGAAGGTATTCTTTCGACACAATTTTCAATACTAGTATTCTTCTTTGTATCAGCTGGATCATCTCGTCATCTAAATCTCAAGTCTTCTGAGTCTTCAAGTCATCTTCATCTTCCAGTCATCTTTATATTTAATTCATATTCATCTTTAAATTTGGATCATCTCTTGATCTGGATCATCATGGGACATCATCACTGGATCTGGATCATCACTCAATCTAGATCATCATCACTGGATCTAGATCATTACTCAATTTGGATCATCACTAGGAATCATCACTGGATCTGGATCATCACTGGATCTGGATCATAACTCGATATAGATCATCACTCGATATAGATCATCACTACTAGATCACCATCACTGGATCTAGATAAGCACTGGATCTGGATCATCATCACTGGATCTGGAACATTACTCGATCTGGATCATCACTGGTGTTATCTCATGATTCTTCTCGTCATAGGAAGTTCTATAGAGACATCCCTTTTTCATGTTGGTTGTATGCCTAGGCCCCATGTAGGTCTTCTTTAGCACTTATATCCGACCTACTCATCAGAAAGGCACAATACTCACATCCATCCAGGATGGAACACATCCTGCTCACAATGATGGAAGAGTTATGCACTTCCATCCAGGCCGGAACACATCCTGCTCACAATGATGAAAGATTTCCTCACTTTCATCCAGGCCAGAACCACATCCTGCTCACAATGATGGAGTAACTCTATTCTTCCACACAGGCCGGAACCACATCCTGCTCACAATGATGAAATATTTCTGCACTTACATTCATCCAGGTGGGAACACATCCTACTCACAATGATGAAAAGGCTCTACACTTACATCCATCAAGGCGGGAACACATCCTGCTCACAATGATGGAAGGGCTTTGCACTTACATCCATTCAAGCGAGAACACATCCTGCTCACAATGATGGAAGGGCTCTACACTCACATTTGATCTTCTAGGAACTAATCCTACAGTCATATTAGAATGGCCCCCATTCCTCCTCGACTGAGCTACCCGGTAACTGACCAGGTGTCTCCATTCTCCTAGATAATGGCAGTTTCCCTTACATCTGACCTGCTTGTTGAAATGGCCAACACTCACATCTAACATGGAAGGAACTTAATCCTTTAGACATGAAAGAAGGGTTCATCCCTTAGATCTGATCAAGTAGGAACACATCCCTCTATCACATAAGAATGGCTTCTCAATCCTAGACTGAGTTTTCCTGGTACCTAACCAGGTAGCTCCATTCAAAGAATGGTGATTTCCCTTAGATCTATCCTACTCAACTGAATGGCTAGCACTCATATCTGACATGGAAGGAGGCAATCCTCTCACCATGACAGAATGGCTCAGCCCTTATATCTGACCTACTTGTCAGAATGGCTATGGATCTCAACACTGATATCTGACATGGAAGGAACCAATCCTCTCACCATGATAGAATGGCTCAGCCCTTACATCTGACCATGGAAGGAACCAATCCTCTCACCATGACAGAAAGGCTATGGGACTCATCACTTTCCCTTGGAGGAAATATCAATTTGGAGAACACCAATCTTCTCCCTGAAGTACGCAAACTTCACCCTAGCCAATGGCCTTGTTAAGACATCAGCTATCTGTTCCTCCGTTGCAACATACTGGAGCTTCACTAATCCCCTCTGCACTATATCCCTGATATAGTGGTACTTGATCTCTATTTGGTTCGAATTGTCATGAAACACTTGATTCTCTAACAACTTTACGCAACTCTGGTTGTCACAATGTATACAAGTAGCATCCAATTGGAGATCAAATAAATCAGACAGTAGCTTTCATAGCCATACTGCCTCACAACTAGATGAACAAGCTACAACATACTCTCCTTCAACTGTACTTAGTGCCACACATGATTGCTTCCTGCTAAACCAAGATATCACACCTGATCCCATACTGAAGCAACACCCTAAAGTGCTCTTTTTATCGATGGAATTGCCTACTCAATCTAAATCAACATAACCCTCCAGGTTAATCTTTTGATTCACATCGAACTTGAGCCCATAATCAACTGAACCCCTTAGGTACCTTAGAATATGCTTTGTAGCAATCAAGTGAACATTTCTTGAATCTATCAAGAATTGGCTCAAGGTGCTCACAGCAAAGCAAATTTCTGGTCTCGTGTTTGTCAGGTACATCAATGAACCAATCATCTGATGATACATCGTAGCATCAACCGACTCTGATGAAGCATCGCTCAATAGCTTCAGGTTTGATTCCATAGGTGTGGGCATATCCTTGCAGTTCATCATCCCAAACCTCTTCAGGATCTCTACTACATACTTCCCTTATCCAAGGAATATTCCATCTATACTCTACCACACCTCCATACCTAGAAAGTAATGCATCATCCCCAAGTCCTTCATTTCAAACTCAGCAGAAAGATTTCTATTCATATCAACAATCAACTCATCCGTACCTACTACAAATACATCATCTACATATATTAGAACCATCACTAGGTTGCCATCTTCAACCTTGTAGTAAAGGTTGGAATCTACTTTACTCTTGGTAAAGCTCAAACTAGATAGAAAGCTGTTGATTCTGTTGTACCAGGTCTTGGGTTCCTATTTCAAACTGTATAGGGCTTTCTTCAACCTGCATACATGAGACTCTTTGTCATGTGTCTCAAAACCGAGTGGTTGTTCTACATACACTTCCTCTTCTACTACACCATTCAAGAAAACAGTCTTGACATCCATTTGGTGTATCTTCCATTTCATAACTATAGCCAGAGCAAGTACCAATCTGATGGAAGTGTATCTAGTTACATGTGCAAAGGTTTCTTCATAATATATTCCTTCTTTCTGAGAGAAACCCTGTGCCACAAATCTTGCTTTATATTTTTCGATGCTACTATCTGCAGCATGCTTGATCTTGTAGATCCAATTGGAAGTTACAAATGGCTTCCCTTTTGGTCTTGGGACAACATCCCAAACATCATTTTTCATGACCAATTGGTATTCTTCGATCATAGCATCCTTCCATTCTTTCTGTTCTGTCACTTCTTCATAACTAGAAGGTTCTTTATTAACGAAATCACATAGTAAAGCTACATCCTCGGAGCAGGATCGGGTTCTCTTTCTTTCTCTGTGATTCTCTTCTAGAGCCCCATATCTTTTCGCACCTTCGATAAGTTCTCATACCCAAGCAGGTTTCCTCTTATGAGGATTCTTCTCTAGAGGTGGATCTACAATTCTTTGTGGTCCTTCAAATTCTTGATCTTCTTCTTGAGCTTCTTCATTCATGGTTGTATCATGAATTCTAGGTGCTTCTGCTTCTACTTCTTCAAGTTCTTTAACAAGTCTCTTTCTAGATTTGTTGGAAGCCGTGTCTTCATAAAATGTCACATCCCTGCTGATGTCAATATTCATGTACCCTAGAAAATATATTCTGTAAGCCTTCAATTTTTCAGAGTATCCCACAAATATACCCTTCTTTCCTGAAGGATCTAATTTTGTTCTCTTCTCTTTTGGAATGTGTCTGTACATAGGACAGCCGGATATTCTGAGATGGATGAATTTTGGTTTCTTGCTGGAGAAGACTTCTTCATGAGTCTTGGTCTTGAGTACTCTATGTGGAGTACGATTTTGTACATACACCGTTGTTCTGGCAGCTTCTGTCCAAAGATGCATAGGAAGATCTTGATCATGAAGCATGGCTCTTGCAGCTTCCATGATAGTTCTATTCTTTCATTCCACAATCCCCTTCTGTTGTGGATTATAAGGAGTGGAAAACTCCCTCTTAATCCCTGATTCTTTGCATAGCTCTTTGAATTAATTTGAAGTGAATTCTCTACCATTATCTGATTGAAAAGTCTTGATGTTCTTTTTAGTGTGGTTCTTGATCAAGGCTTTGAATTCCTTCAATTTGCTGAATATTTCATCTTTGTTCTTCATGAATTAAACCCATGTCTTCCTAGAAAAATAATCAATAAAAGAAACATAGTATGCATACCCTCTTAGTGAGTTTGATGACATAGGATCGCATACATAGGAGTGGATGATTTCTAGGATTCCTTTGGCTTTGCTTTCACTGCTAGGAAATGTCTTCCTTGTATTCTTTCCTTTCGCACATCCTTTGCAGATCCCATCATGTTTTGCTTGGAATTCTGGAAGACCTTTAACAGGTTTGCTTACAATAGGTAGTGCTCTGTAATGCATATGTGCAAGCCTTCTATGCCAAAGCTCATTTGGCTCTACTGTGTCATGGATCAAGGCTTGTTCTGGATGTCCCTTCAATTTGTACAAACCTCCTTCTTGTTCTCCAATCACCACTACATCATTGATAGTCTTTCCTCTTGGCCACATGATGACTTCACCATCTATGAATGCAACCCTCATTCCTTTTGCATCCAATGCTGATATTGAGAGAAGGTTCTTCTTGAGTCCTGGCACAAACAATACTTCTTTCATTGTAAGAGACTTTCTAGAGTCTAGTTTATAGGAATATTCCCCACTATTTTTTATTGGTTATTGGTAGTCATCTCCTAGTTTCACCTTGTGAGGTGATTCATGTTCTAACAATCTCACAAAGGATTCCTTGAATCCAGTCATATGTTTGGAAGCCCCACTGTCTATAAGTCAATCATCACTACCATGAGTAATGTTACCCGTGAGAGCGGAAATCAAAACATATTCATCCTCTCTTGAAGAATCTTCACTTTCATATCTGGTTCTTTTCTTGGATGGTTCATCATCCTCTGCAACATGAGCATGATGTCTTATTTTGTTCCCCTTATTCTTATGAGAGTCGAACTTGTTCTTAGGACAGTCTCTTGCAAAGTGTCCTATTTCATCACATGTATAACATCTTAATCTAGATGGGTCCTTTATATTGTTATCTCTATGATGAGGATTCTTACCTTTTAAGTGATGAGGTTTTCCTCTGCCTTTCTTAGAGTGAACTATGAGAGCTTGATCTTCACTTCCCATCTTCTCTTCTCGAGCTGCTATCCATGCTTCTTCTTGAGAACATTCTTCCCATATTCTGCTGAACTTGACTAACTTCTTTTTAGCACATATTCCTTGGATGAAAAAATTCCATGACCTAGGAAGGCCATTCAATGTTGTCATCACAATCTCTGGATTATCAACTTCTTCATCTATGGCTTCTAATTCTTCCTTGATCTAAGAAACCCTTGTGAAGTAGGATTGGATAGTCTCTACATTCTGAATCTTCACATTCTTTAGTTGATTCCTCAAAGTCATCTTCCGGTTTATGTTCTTCCCTTCAAACAACTTGGTTAGGGAATCAAACATAGCTTTAGGTGTCTTGAGAGAGGACACCTGAGGTATAAGGTGATCCTTGATAGAATTAGCAAAGATTCTCTTTTCAATAACCATCTTCTTCTTATGTAAGGCCTTTGCCTCATCTCCCTCTAGAGCTAGAACCTCCTCATGGATGTAGGAGTCTAACTCATTCTCTTCTAGGACCAAGGAGATCCTATACTTCTAGGATTGGAAGTTATCAACTCCCTCAATCTTTTCATTAAGCTTGGTATGATGAGACATCTTAACTGAGAACAATAAATGGAAATACAAAAGATTTTAGATCTTACCAGGTGAAGATGTCAAATATGAAACTTAAGCTGAAGTCCTATAGAGCTGGTTCAAAAGAAAATTAGGGTTTTTATTTTCCAGAGATCTATCCACCCAAATGTCTTGAAATTTGTCCCTAACTTCAATTTTGGGGAGGAGATCAATCCAGGACTAGACTCACTGAAAAATTCCTCTTCTATGAAAATCCCTAATTTTTGGCAGCAGTGTCAGGTCCAAAACTGAAAAACCTCAGAATTTGATTCTGCTTCGACAGAAATATGTGCCCTAAGGATGAGATTTATTACACCTTAATTTTGTTGAAAATCAGTGTAGGAAGATCCACAAACTAGGAAGCCTTAGTTCCCACAGCCACACAGTGTCTTCTTCTCAGGTTAGCTCTAATACCATGTTAGTTTTTCAACATTAAGCTAGCATTATTAGGATCTTTAACTGAGAGAATAACAAGTACAACAATCAAACACAAGAGACAATGAACATAGTGTTTTTCCTCGGAGAAACCATAAATGGAGAAAACACCGCAACTTCCTCAGAGATAGAATCATCACCAAAATAGTAAAATCCCAAAACAGTAAGTAATCTCTCGATAGTAGTAATGTTCTTCTTGTCTAGCCCCAATGTCTTCTCCTTCCTCAACTATGCACTACACTTGAGTGTGTATGAGTTGTGTATTAAATAGAGACTCCAATTCTCTATTTATACTAATCCCAACATGACTAAAACCCTACTAGGGATGACCTCTACTAGGAGAGTCTAATAACCCTAGTGCCCCTAAACTGCGAGGACTTTAACCCTTATACAATCGGAGGGTTACCCACAATGAATTGACATGACTTGTTTACATTATTGATCCTCCCGATTGGAACATTGGGGCATGACAACATGACTCAATTACATTATAGATACTCCCTGAAATAAACATCGGGTTACAATACATAAGATACATAGACGAATACATTCCAAAGTTACAAATATATCAACACATTGGTGAAGAAGAAGGAGGATTGTACTGACTCAAGGTCCATCCAGAAACAACCTTTTTCCATGAGATCACTATCTCAAGTGAACTGTGGCATAGAAGTCTTGCTCAAATCAACAATAAATAATTACCCTATATGATCAAGGTGGTAACATGTTTTCCATATTTGAATATTGATCATGAAGGTACTTGCAAAGGATGTGTAAAAGGAAAGAACATCGAGAATCCATTTTCGAAGAGTGAAACAAAGACTAAACGTATGTTGTAATTAATTCATTCTGATGTATGTGGTCCTATGCCCACCACATATTTAAGTGGATATGAATATTATTTTACATTTATTAATGATTGTTCAACAAAAACATGGATATACTTCTTGAAGACAAAGAGTGAAGTGTTTTGGAAATTCAAGGAAATTGAAGACTTGATAGAGAACCATTTAGAAAGAAGAATAAAGACACTCAGAATAGATAATGGTGGAGAATGTACTTCAAAATAATTTCAATCCTTCTATAAAGAAGATAGAATAAAGAGGGAACTAACAACTCCCTACAATACCCAACAAAATGGTGTTGCAAAGGGAAAGAATAGAACCATTATGGAAGCAAGGAAGACAATGATTCATGATTAAGAACTTCCCATGCATCTATGAAATGAAGCAACAATAACAAATGTGTATGTGAGGAATAGATTGTCTCATAATGCTCTTGGATTCAAGACTCTTGGAGAAATGTATAGAGGAAAAAAACTTGAAGTGATCCATCCCAATAGATTTGGTTGTTCAGTATATGTTCATATTCCAAAAGAAAAGAGAACCAAGTTGGATCCTTCCAGAAAGAAAGGAATATTTCTTGGATACTCCAAAGTCTCCAAAGCCTTCAGGATTCCATCATATATATATTAGCAGAGATATAACATTTGACGAAGAAACAACTCTTAAGAAATAAAAAAGGTGTTTGACTGAAGAATTACATGAAGAGGATGTACCTCCCGAAAAGGTACAAGGTGAGCCCTCTCTTGAAATAGTAGCATCAGAATAACATTATATGCTAGAACCTTAGGAACCCCTTGCTATGGATATATCTCAAAAGAGAAAACCTACTTCGGTAATAGAAATCATACGAGAAGAAGAGAAGTATGGAGATCCAGAAGGATCCACAACAACAAGCAAGATATCAAATCCATTCTCCAACTATGTAGCTTTGATGTGTGATATTGTAGATCAAGAACCTACCAGTTATGAGGAAGTTGTACATAAGAATGAATGGGTAGAAGAAATGACGTAGGAATACAATTCAATAATGAAGAATAATTTTTGGAATATAGTACCCAAAATAGAAAGCAAGAGCACTGTGGTATCTTCCAAGTGGATCTACAAGATAAAACATGTTGTTGATGGAAGTATCAAAAAATACAAGGAAAGATTTGTGGCTAGAGGATTCTCTCAGAAAGAGGGAATTCAATATGAAGAGACATTTGTGCCAATATAAAGGTACACTTCCATGAGAACCATCATGGCACTTTCTTCCATGATGAAGTGGAATCTACACGATATGGATTTAAAGAAAGCCTTCCTGCATGGTGTGATTTAGGAAGAAGTATACATGGAAAAACCACAAGAATTTGAAGTTGAAGACAGAGTGACTCACGTATGTAAGTTGAAGAAGGCTTTGTATGGAGTGAAGAAAGCTCCTAGAGCTTGGTATGGAAGAATAGATGGACTCTTAAAAATCTTGGGCTTTACCAAAAGTAAATATGATCATAACATTTTCCTTAAAGTTATGGATGATGAACCTATCATGTTATTACTATATGTGGATGATATATTTCTAACAGAAAAAATGACAAACAAATTGCAGAAAGAAAGAAGAAACTAGATGAAGAATTTGAGATGAAAGATATTGGATTGATGCACTATTTTCTTGGGCTAGAAGTGTGGCATAGCCCATAAGGAATATTTCTGAACCATGGAATGTATGCAGTGGAAATATTAAAGAGATTTGATATGTTGGATTGTAAATCCATGCCAACACCCATGGACACCAGCCTGAAGCTGTTATCTAATGAATCATCAAAGTTAGTAGATGTGACTTAGTACATACAAATTATTGGGTCATTAATGTATATGTCAAATACTAGGCCAGATATATGTTTTTCTATGAACATCCTGAGTCAGTATCTAGTTAAACCTAGATGTGTTTTCCTGATAGCTACAAATCATGTTGTGAGGTACCTAATATGTATGATAGACTTTGGACTATAATATGATAGATATCATGAATATAGATTGTATGGATATATAGATTCAGCTTGGGAAGGAAGTGCTGCAGACATAAAGAGCACCTCATGTGGATATTATTGTGTGGGATCCACCATGATATCATGGTTTAACAAGAAACATTCTAGTATTTCTCTTAGCATGGATAAAGCATAGAGCATAGTATCTTACTCTGTTAGTTGTAGATCCATATGGATTAAGAAGTTGATGTCACATCTATTTGACATGGAGTTGGATACGACATTGATTTTATGTAACAACCAGAGTTGTATAAAAATGATAGAGAATCCTTTATTCCATGATAAATCAAAGAACATAGAAATATTATATTTTTACATAAGGGATATGGTACAAAAGGGAGCTATAAAACTCCAGTATGTGAGTACCTATGAGAAAGTTGTTGATGTGATGACCAATCCTCTATCTCAAGTAAAGTTTGAATACTTCTATGATAAGATTGGTGTAGTTCGAAAAGACTTTCCTAGAAAGGAGGAACATTAATGTTGATGTTACAGACCTTCCTTGCAATAAGGAACGATGATGATACATACCCTCCTCGAAAAGGGGGAGTAGGTTGATGATACAAACCTCCCTGGAAAGGGGGATTGATGTTGTGACTGTCATTGATGATGGGATGGAAGTGATGTTCCAATAAAAAATAGGCCAAGTTCGTTTACAGATGCTGATGAGGTATGACATTCACTTGTGGATGATATCATCCTCTTTTGAGGATCATCTTGTGGAAAATGACACTCTCTTAATGATATTTTTCCTATCCCTTACTAGTCGAGGATGGTCCTGCAGACGATACTCTTGCATGGAGAGTGTTCTTACATTCACTTGTATATGGCATAGAAAATAACACTCACTTGGGAGGGGGTACTATATTTAAGAAGATAAGGAGGGTATACGATGCGTCCTTCCCTTAGTTGCATATGACAGGTCCTGCATTCATTTGCGAACAATATATTCATTTAGTTGCAAAAGATACTTTCGCGTGGAGAGGGTTCCTACATTCACTTGTAGATATCATAGAAAATAACAATCTCTTGAAATTGGTCCTAGGTTTAATGAGTTGAGGATGGTATATGATGAGTCTTGCACTTAGTTACGGACAACATGTCCTCCATTCATTTGTGGATGATATTTTCATTCAGTTGAAGATGATACTCTAGCATGGAGAGTGTTCCTACATTCACTTGTAGATGTCATATAAAATAAAACTCGCTTGGGAGTGGTCCTAGTGTTAGAATAATCAACCCATAGTTTACTACCTTAGACATTAATTTCATTATTTTTGTCTTATTTCCCTAGTTCATGTGTCCCACCTTGTGCAAGTTGTCATTTACCTATCCATAGAGGTCAAACTTGCCTTATTTGACTCATGTAGGGCATGGGAAATCCCAAGCAATGAAATCTACTTTAGTCCCAGCCTCCTAGGTGCCCTTCTACTTTTTCTTCTTTATTCCCTGCTTTTTAAGTGTTTTAAGGCAAAAGGAAAAGCTAGACTAGGTGAGGTTGACTAGTCTTTTGTCCTACACATCCTCCTCTCTTTTCTCCATGAAAAATCATGTATGAGATTCCATTCCACCACTCTTTAGCTTGCCTAAGCCTTTTTTCCAATTCGTGAGCTCCATGACAGATTTGGGATCAGCTTTTTACACCTATGGAGGATTTGCTTATTTTTAGTAAGCCTGCTTTATGCTAGATTTGATTTGGTCCTCATGCAATCGAATCCTTGATGTATTCTATTTATTCAGCAGCCTATGTTATTATAGGGTTGGCTATTGTACACTTAGCTAATACAATTTAGTGTTACAACTCCATATTCAGTCTCTTTTGTGAGTGATTTTGCATGATCAATTGATAATTGTTGTGAGTAAAATTAATCTATTGCTGGCCTTAATTTCCACATGGTATCAGAGCCATTGTAGGTTGTTTTCTCTCCTTCAAAATTGTTTTGTAGGTTTGACATCAGTGACTGGGAGCCTTCTATTGATAGCCGGGACAGATTTTCTAGAGCTATGGATCAATCATAGAAAACTATCTTGACTCCCTTCGACTTTTTTGAATGGAAGGCAGAGATGGAGATACTGTTGAGAGGGAAAGGCCTCTACAGGGTGACTATGGCAATAGAAGCAGAGCCCAATGTAGCTGCAGAGAATATTAAATGGCACAACAGGAGGGATAAGGCCTATGGCCTCCTGTGTCTGAGTATTTCCAGAGACCTCCTTTTCCATCTCGATGGATTAACATCACCAAATGAAGTATGGGAGAAGATTTATGATATTTTTGGAAAGACAGATGAGATGAGGGGACATCAGATCGAAAATGAGCTGATTTCTCTAAGTCCCAGTAGCTTTGAATCACTGTAGCTATATTTATCTAAGTTCAAAGCACTAGTTTTGCAGCTAAAGCAGTGTGGTATCGAAAAGAAAGGTGATCAGATCATCTTGGCCATCATCTCGAAGCTAGGACCTGACTACTCAGTGTTTGTTTCAACCTTCTATGCCACAAAACTGACAGCTCGAACCTAGAAGATGCCTAGCCTTGCAGATTTCATGGAATCTCTCACACAAGAACAGGACAAGCTAGTGATGATGGGCACCATCAAACCATCCAAAGACCAAGCACTTGTTGCTGGAGATTCAAAGGTGGATTCAAAAAGCAAAAAGAAAGCTAAAAATCCACATGAGCAAAAGAGAGACAAGAAACAGTCTCCGGAGGAGCCATAAGGTTCCAAGAAGAACTACCAGAAGAAGAAAAACAAAGGTGAAATGAACAAGTGTGCATACTGCAATAAGGGCAATCACCTTGAAAGCTCTTTTATGAAAAATTAAATTGATATGCTGACCCAAATCCTGGAGAAGAATGGCATCTCCCTTCCAAAAAGCTAAAAGAAGAGAGAAAGAGGATCAAGTTCAGATGACAGAGGGAGTGTTCATGCATTGGTTGTTGGCACATCAAGCTCACCCAGTTTTATCATTGATTCTGGAGCTTCAAGACACATGGTTTCGACTAAGGAGGCATTCTCCTCACTGCAAAATTCAAAAGGACCATCTATAGTACTAGGAGATGACTCTCTCACTGAAAATTTGGGCAAAGGGAGGATTGATCTTGATCATGGTCAGTTCAGCAATGTGTTGTATGTGCCTGGTCTTGCATCCAACCTTCTATCAGTGTATCAGATGACTCACACTGGGTCTCCTAAGAAATTCATATTCTCCCCTAATGAAGTTGGGATCACAAAGATCTCAAGTGGTAGAGTCATTGCAAAAGGAGTTGAAAATCATGCTCAAAAGGTATACATGTTCTCACACTTCCTACCCTACTCAAACCCCTCTGCTCTTCTGATTCATGCTAATGAGGCAAGCAAGATTTGGCATGAAAGATTTGGCCACCTAAATTAAAAGTATTTGTCTGATCTTAGTGAAAAAGAGATGGTCATAGGGTTTCCTAAGATAAAATTTTCCAAAGGAGTCTGCCAAGGTTGTATCCTAGGAAAACACCTAAAGCACAAATTTGAGAGAGCTATTCATGAGAGAACCTCTGCACCCCTCGAGCTGATCCACAGTGATGTTGATATCCCATTCCCTCATATGTCCATGAGTCAGGAAAAATATGCATTAACTTTTATTGACGACTTTTCTAGGTATTGCTGGGTTTACTTCCTGAAACACAAGTCTGAAGTTTTTGGCCTATTCAAAGTCTTTAAGTCTTTGGTTGGGAACCAGTCTGGGAGGAAACTCAAGGTCCTTAGATTTGAAAATGGTGGTGAGTATGTCAAGTCTAAATTTATTAACTATTATGCAGATGCAGGTATTTAGATGCAGCATTCTATCCCTTACACACCACAGCAGAATGGTGTTGCTGAGAGGAAGAACAGATCACTAAAGGAGATGGCAACATGCATGATGGAGGCCAAAACTTTGCCACCAAAGTACTAGTACGAAGTTATCAAGTGTGCAGCCTATATCCAGAATAGATTGCCTCATAAACAGCTTGATGGTATGACTCCCTTTGAAGCATGGAGTGGGCACAAGCCAGATGTGACACATTTCAGGATTTTTGGCTGAAAGGCTTGGGATAGGATTCCAACAGAGAAGAGGAAGGCTTTGCAGCCCCAAATCCAAGAGTGTCTTTTTCTTGGATACTCTGAAGATTCAAAAGGGTACAATTTGATAAATTTGAGCACAAACAAAACCTTCATTGAAAAGTGTGTTCAGTTTGAAGAAGAACCCCTTGCAGCAGTGGAAGTTGGTGAAGCCTCTTCACCACCTAAACCTCAAGAAGTAAGTAAAGAGTTTGTTGAACATGCTGATTCTGATTTTTCTGATGGAGATGAGTTTATTTCAGACCCTAAAAGCCCCACAAGGGTAAAATGGGCAGCCAAGACACTACATGCAGCAGGAGAGCTAGCTGGGGATCCCAATGACCCAAGGAGGACTAGATCTCAATTTGAGAGTGGTCTGTGCATGAAGGATCCTATGTTTGCTGAAAAATGCTATTTGATGGTGGAGTATGATCCTCAAACATATGAATAAGCAGCACGAGATCCAATATGGCAAGCTTCCATGAAGGAAGAGTTCATCTCACTCCAGAAGAGCAACACATGGGAGCTAGTGGATCTTCCTCCAGGAAGAAAGTTAGTCCAGTGTAAGTGGGTCTATAAGACCAAATTTTCTGCTGATGGTTCACCAATGAAGTAAAATTCTATATTTGTATTGAAAGGATACTCACAGGTTCATGGCATAGATTACAATGAGACCTTTTCCCCAGTGGCAAAGATGGATTCCATCAGGCTAGCTCTAGCCATTGCAGCCTCAAGGAAATGGGAGGTACATCACATGGATGTAAAATGTGCCTTCCTGAATGGAGATCTCATTGAAGAGATACATATGCAGCAGCCTCAAGTTTTTTCTACTAACCCTTCTCTTGTGTGCAGGTTGAGAAAGTCATTGTATGGGCTAAAGCAAGCCCCCAGGGCTTGGTATGCCAAGATTGATAGCTTCTTGCTATCACTGAATTTTGTTCGGTGCAAATCAGATCCAAATGTCTATTTGAAGTTATTTAATGGTTCATTAATGATCATTGTGTTATATTTTGATGACCTCCTCATTACAGGAAGCTCACAGGATGAGATTGCTTCTTTAAAGGGTGCTATGAACCAAGCCTTCTCCATGACAGATTTGGGGCTCTTAAGTCAATTTCTGGGGCTTGAGATTTCTCAAACCAAAGCTGGAATCAAGGTGCACTAGTAAAAATATGCCTTGGACTTGCTAAACAAATTCAGAATGAAGTATTGCAAAGCAAGCAAAACTCCTTTCCTTTCAGAAGTGAAGCTGGAAGAAGCTGATTCTTCACCTACGGTAAACAATACACTGTATGGGCAATTGATTGGTTTTTTATTGTATCTGACACATACTAGACCTGATATTTGTTATGCAGTAAGTGTGGCTTCTAGATACATCTATCAGCCTCATGAGATCCATCGGAAAGCAGCCAAAAGGATCCTTAACTTTGTTCAGGGAACAAGGACACATGGGATCTTCTACAAAGCAAAATCTGATCTTGATTTGATTGGATTTACTGAGAGTGATTGGGCAGGTGATAGCATAGAAATAAATTCCACATCAGGATATGTGTTCATGCTTGTAGAAGGGCCAATCAGCTGGTCAAGCAAGAAACAGAGTGCCATTGCACTTTCATCTACAGAAGCAGAGTACAAAGGAGTTGTTAATGCAGCAACTCAATGTTTATGGTTGCAGGGTTTACTTGGAGAGTGTGGCTTCGAATCAGAGTACTCAACTACCATCTACTATGATAACTAGAGTACCATTTGAGTCTACAAATATCTAGTTCAGAAGCAGAGAACCAAACACATTGAGATCCATATGCACTACATCAGAGAGCTTGTACATGATGGCACCATTCACCTACTCTTATGTTCATCTTCAGAACAAGTAGTTGATATCTTCACAAAAGCATTTTGTGAGAAGACCTTCAGCAATATCAAATCACTGCTGGGGATTTCTGATCATGCTATGAAGCATGAGTGAAGACAAGATTTCCAAATTGTGTTTTACAGTCCTTGTTTAAGGGAGGATTTTCCCAAGTTGGTTTTGCCTCTTTCCTTGGTTGTATGGACATGCAGTATGTAAAAGGGTGACTAAGCCTTGTTGCTAGGCCCTATAATTTTCTACTATAATACACATAAGCCAGGCTTAAGGGGGGGTGTTAGAATAATCAACCCATAGTATACTACCTTATACATTAATTTCTTTATTTTTGTCTTATTTGCCTAGTTCATGTGTCCCACCTTGTGCAAGTTGTCATTTACCTATCCATAGAGGTCAAAATTTCCTTATTTGACTCATGTAGTGCATCGGAAAGCCCAAGGAATCAAATCTACTTTACTCCTGGCCTCCTAGGCACCCTTCTACTTTTTCTGCTTTATTCCCTGCTTTTTCATTGTTTTAAGGAAAAAGGAAAAGCTAGACTAGGTGAGCTTGACTAGTTTTTTGTCCTAAACATCCTCCTCTCTTTTCTCCATGAAAAAGCATGTATGATCTTCCATTCCACCACTCTTTAGCTTGCCTAAGCCATTTTTCCAATTCGTGAGCTCCATGACAGATTTGGGATCAGCTTTTTACACCTATGGGGGATTTGCTTATTTTTAGTAAGCCTGCATTATGCTAGATTTGATTTGTTCCTCATGAAATCGAATCCTTGATGTATTCTATTTATTCCAAAGCCTATGCTATTACAGGGTTGGCTATTGTACACTCAGTTAATACAATTTAGTGTTACAACTCCATATTCAGTCTCTTTTGTGAGTGATTTTGCATGATCAATTGATAATTGTTGTGAGTAAAATTAATCTATTGCTGGCCTTAATTTCCACACCTAGCTCTAACAGTTTGAGGATGCTCTGTGATTAGTACTACATTTAGTTTCGGATGATAGGTCCTGCATTAATTTGTGGACAAGATATACATCTAGTTGTAGATGATTTGGTCCTGCATTCATTTGCGGATGATCTAGTTGGTCGATGCTATGGACCCCCCTCATTAAGGGGGAGTATCTTGATGAGGATTGCATCACCCTTGGACCTATGTACTCAATTCATATGGATTGATCATCCTGCAAAGAGATCATGTGTACTATAGGTAATGTTATGAAAAAGGATCAAGAAGATGAAAGTGTTGTTGCAAAGGATTGAGAAGATCAAAGTGCTACTACAAAGGATAAAGAAGATCGAAATGATTCTACAAATGATCGATAAGATCAAAGTGCTGCTATAAAGGATCAAGAAGATTGAAGTGCTACTGCAAAGGATCAAGAATATCAAACCATTGCTAGAAGGGATCAAAAGATTGAAATGATGCTACAAAGGATGAAGTGATCGAGTGCTGCAGAAGATCAAGATTTGGTGTTGTAGAAGATCATGTTCTAGTATTGAGTATATTGAATATATTCCAGTCTCTTTTCCAGTTTCTAATGAGTGTTGAAAACTTCCTATGATGTATAGATGTATTACCTTGATATTGATAAATACGTTCTCTCTCGTTACCCCTATATTTGATGATGTGGTTGTTAGTAGACTACCCTTTTCACTAAGGGGGAGGGTTGAAATGTTGTAACTCCGAAGAATTTTCTAAATGTATTTTACTAATGTAACCCAAGGGATATGTCTTACTTGTTCGTTGGGGTGTTACTATTGCATTTGGTCATCATAGAGTCATGAGGTATAACCTCCATTGTAAGTCGGGTCAATAGTTCCCTGTTGAATACAATATAATAATATGTTGAGTCTTTCTAGGTGAAGTCGGACTAGTTAGTTTAGTGGGGACAACTTGTTAGGATAAAATTCAAGTGACAGAAAGAGTATAAATAGAGAATATGTGTTCCTCAATTGAACACACACACACACACACTCACTTGTGTATAACACATAGGAGAGAGAGAGAGAGAGAGAGAGAGAGAGAGAGAGAGATCGGCAAGGAGGAGTGTCGCATGCCCCAATTTTCAAAACAATTTAATGTTATTGAAGAACATTATGTTATATTTTATGCTAAGTTTGTAATTGATGACCAAGTGGGGTCAACAATAATTAATTTATTTTAGAATATTTTATTTATAAATAAATAAATGATGAGACAACAGCTTAGGGAAGATGTTAAAAGAGTGTTAAATGGTCACTTAGTGGATGAGATTGGGTGGAGAGTATACTAACAAGTGACAACATCCTCAAACTACTTCTAACTGTTGCAGGTGGAAACTTCCCTATATTTCTGGTCATGATTCCCAAAGAAAGTGGAATTGGAGCAGGTGGCTCATTAAGTAAAAAATGACCCAAAAGACATAGGCATTATTATAAAAATTCCCATTGAAGACAGTTGAGGCTGCTCATTCTGGAAATGTGATCATTCAGTGTGAATGAAGTGCACATGATAAATTCAATGGAGGGGATTTATTGAAGTGAGTTTGAGGGGTTAACTGCTGAGAACTGAACTTATGAAGCTGTTAGGCTGAAGTTCTTACTGCTGTAAGCATGATTGAATTAGTGCTGCAATTTGACCAGTTAGGTGACAGAAGGGCTTAAGGATACATCCTTCACCCAATACTCTACTAGGAGGACCAGGAAATAGGATTGGGGGTCCTAAGGAAGTGCATACTAAGCTTTCTACAGGAATTGGTTGTGAGGAACAACCTCGTTAATCTGTTGTCACCTCATCATTAGACAGGTTATTTATTATTTATTTACTATTTTTAGCAAATGTTTACTAGTTTTTCAAAGATATGCATGTTATTGATTTGTTAGAGATAGATAGATTATAAATAGTAGTATTTATGCTAAACGAGAAGTAAATAGAAATAGATTACCATAGTGTATTTTTTCATGCCGTGTATAGGTAGTACTCTAGTATAGTTGGTTGATTAAGTAGATGTGATGATTATTTATTAACTCTGAATGAAAAAATGTAAATAAATTCTTTTATAGTTTGCATATGATTCATTCTTTAGAAACAACAGTACACACTCTATCTATTGAATGTATCTACATCAGACAAAGAACTGATTATATATATAGAAATATTTAGTAAACATATTAATCATAGAACTATCATTAGTACTATTATTCATTATAAACAAAATAGACAAAGTTAAACAAATAGACATAAGAACAGTAAGCAAACTATCACTTAGGGTTTAGAACTTGATAGTATTCGATAATTTCTTATAATAACTTATTCCAAGATAATATTTGTTTTCTCCACTAAAAAAGATATTCTTACTGTAATCTCAAGGCAATTTACCTGTTATGAAAGACACGTTTCATCTTATTCATAAACTTGCATAAATTTACTTTTTAAATAAAATTTAACAACTGTAAAATCACTGAAGGTAAAATAGAAAAGCAAAGTTAAACTTAATCATGTAAAATTTATTATATTACAGAACTGTATGGTATTTTAACTATTAACCCTTCTAAGTAAAAAAAAGTACTAATATTACTCTTTAACACAGTAAAATTTCCCATAAAACATTGCACTATAAATCATTATAAATTACATGATATTAAATTAAAATAACATTATAACAATTTGATAAAAACAAAATCAAATAAGAAGTAATGGCTTATGGCCTTATAATTATAGGTCTAGGCTCAGGCTTGTTTAAAACTTAACTATACAAAGCAAAAGAATGAAACAGTAACTATTCTTTCATGATAGGTAAAAACTCTGTAAGTCGTTTACAAGTCTCATTGCATAAACTGCCAACAAAGATCATTTAAAGGTTGCGGCTTAAAGCCGAAAGTAAAATGTGAGGCTTTTACATCATCATAGGCCATAAAGGAACTACCACTAAACCTTATTGTCATGGCTACTATAGCCTTCAACATTCTTACACATAGTACCCTCTACAGTTTTGAAATCATACTAAAACAAAATAACAAGAAGTAACTAACAGTAAAAACCCAAAAGGAGATTACAACTAGAAACCAAATTTCTTGCCATTCAAACCACCACATGAATGTAGGAAAAAAACCCTTAGTGCCACCAGGGATTACCTCAGGTTTATGAAACCATGAATGGGAGAGTCGAGCTTCTATCTAACCCCTTTCGTCGTAAAAGGAACATGTGTTACGGAGAGAAATTCCTATGGCTTGCGGTACCACAATAGACAGCTTGACTCCAGAAATCAATCCTTTCCAATATGCAATATAAATTAAATGTCTAACACTAAAGGATTAGACATTGTACCTTATTCTGGACGGTTGAAGTAGATCCCCGTTGAGCTTTCCAACTTCACATTGAATTGATAAATTACTTCCTCAACAAGAAGTAAACAATACAAGCATTCTATATATCATGGTGTTAGATGTATTCTAGCATATATAATCAATAATGTATAACCATTTGAAAACATCCCATGGATAAAATATTTATTCAAGCACACATTATTGAACAGGAAAAGATATTTCTATTAATATAAATTAGAGATTACAATAGATACAACCTCTGTTGGCACGTCTGCGAATCAGAGAAACTGAATCCCCCAATTGGGCCTCCACCACCCCAATCCTCCATCTCTCGATAGCAAGCTCACAAGCAAAAGGAAAGCTTGGGAATAACACAAAAGTTCTCCAAGGGACAAAGGGATGAAGACTCAAGCATAAGTTTTGGAAACAATGGACTATAGTTTCTTTTCTCTCAATTCTCTCATATTCCTTCAATGTACCATAGAGTTCCTTATATAACTTTTCAAAGGGGTAATGAAAGGTCGAATCCGAGTGATCTCAAGGCATAGGGAAGGCCAGGAGTCAAGTGAGTCAGATCCATGTCAAGGAAAACTCCAAAAGGATTTGGATTTTGTACACATCCTGATGTACACGACTTTAGTGGTCAAACCCGTGTATATACGTTATTAGAGGTTTAAAAGTCACGTGTATCATTTTTCACATGTTTTTAGGGATGGTCAAGGAAACATCAAAGGACAAAAAATTGGCCAAGGGGTCTAAGGAGTCTACAGTGGGACAAGGGAAGGCCATACAAAGTGTGATTCACCTGGAGTGGTGAAATCAACTATAACAACATGCACAAGAAGGACAAATGTTAGTTATAACATCTAAGTGTGTTGTGAATTTTATAACTGCCATGCAGTAAGAACATTGACCGACATTTTGTTTTTATCTAATATTCGTTGAAGAAACTAGAGGTTGTAAGTAGCTGGAACATGGCATATGGAAAGGTAATGCCATGGACGAGAATAGTGCAGTGAATACAACTGAACTGTGAGTCACAATTGGAAGGTGAATGTGCAATCACTCAAACTGTAAACACCGAGGAACCACTTTATGACCTCACTTAAACCATCTCACAGTGTTTTTTTATGTAAGAACCTACAAACATGGAGGTGGTTACAGGGTTTCGATGGCCATGAGCTCGCAGCTCGGCCAAACTGGATGAAGAACCCTCGCTCTGTGAAATGAGTCAGATAGGGTTTAGTTCCTTTTAAGTCAACCATCTCATGGTTGAAAACATCTCCTCGTGTCCCTCTATATCTTTCATCAGCGTGCATAATTTTTCTATAGTCCTGTATGCAAATGGTAAACTGCATTAAGATTATTACAAGTCAATCCTATAATCATTTAACGATGCAATTTCGATGATTGCCAATAGAATATATATTATTACCATGGAGTTTTTCAATGCTTTAACTTTGTGTTCTAGAACATAGTTAGAAAGACATATGTCTAGTGTCAAACTAAATTATGTAAACCAACCAACTTATCTCAAGTTTACTAAATCAACTTGCATGAAGGTTTAGTTATAGCTAAAGATGCAGTAGGAAATTGAGGTAAAAGATACAAGTAAAAATAATAAAGAGTACAACGTTATATATTATGAAAATTATATAATGTTAAACCTAGGATAAGGTTGAAATGGTTGACATCTTTTTGAATGTGAGTTCCTAGGAGTTTCTAGAGTAACTCTTTTCTAGCAAAATAGGATACGTTGGTGGTTTATGAACTATGAAGTAGTTCTTTTGTATTTTTTTTTTCCAAAAGATTCAAATACATATGTTCAAAAATAGACTCCAATGTGTGCTTAGACTAAGCAAAAGTTAGAGTACTATAAATGCATCCTAGATAAAATCTATATCAAATTGCTACAAACAAAAGTACAAGGTATTCTTGCATTCAAATCAACTAGAAAATTTATTTCTTTGGCATAGTTCCTTGATCATGTTTTATACCCATGCAGATGCAATATATATTTATGGATTAGTGACAACAGAAAAAGATCAACGTTACCTCTGATGGAAACAAGATGAATTTAAACATTCTAAGACTAGCATCTTATTTATGCTAGAGAAGTTTCTTCGTGATTTGAATATATAAACATTATTTTACTAGAACATACGCTTACCTACTAAACTTGTAAGTAATCATCATTCCAAAACTGTGTTATCTTAAAGCTAAGTAAGCCCCAACTACACATAAGAATTCTTTACCTACTTGACAAAAGAAATCATCAGTTTATCTAGCAATAGTAAAATACAAGTTCTTTTTCTACTTCTGGAAAAATAACAACTGCTAAGTCATCAACAACACTAACTCAACTTTTAAGATTATGTTTATAGATTATACAAAATATTATAAAGATGCAACTCCTTGTTTTCCTTTATAAACTATTTTATTATCTAATAACCATTAGTCATACTTTAGCAATGACATTAGACATTTTATGTCACTTGAAAATTTTTAAATTTTTATGAATTTTTGGGTTATTACGAGGATCACCTGTTTTGGGGTTTTATCTTATACATCTATATAGAGGAAGTTTTGTTGGGTTTTCTTCCCCTTGAGGGTTTCCTAGGATAAATCTGTGTCTATCTTGTGATTATGTTTCTTTCATTGAATTTGCATATGCTACTATTGTGAATTTGGATTAAACACCAATTCTATCTAGCTAAGCATATGAAATATTAACACATAGGCCCTATGCAATGATGTGGGTTACTATGCAAAGAACATGAGCCCCATAGGAAAATGAGACTTGAGGTTTTTTGGCATTGAAATGATTTTAGCATTGTTATGATGAGCACTTTATGAATGATTTGAGTAATGTTATGTTATAAAAGACAATATTTTCTAGTTATCTTGATTGATTGTAGAATTCTCTAAGCAAGATATTTAGAGCACCATTGTTAGATTCATTTGTGGTTAATTGTAAATATAGTGTTACTATAGTATATAGGGATCTTATTATGGAGAAAGATTTTTTATTTGTCTTTGATAGATGTAAAATACTTGTGTGTGAAATCTAACAAAAATACAAGATATAGGTTACTTAATTATATTTCAAAATGGTTTAAAAAATGCTTCTTACACATCTTTCATCTCTCAAAATTAAATTACCAAAGCAGCCATACATGTGGGTGCATGAGTTGAAGACAATATTTTATCAATTCTTATAAAATACATGTTTTCTTAATTTTCTTATTTGAGATTTACACGCATCTCATTGTTAGTTTTAATTGTTTTTTTGTTTTTCTAGAAGACATAGTTCGTAAATTTTAAGTTCAAATTTTGGATGCACATGACTTAATAAGGAGGTTGTTGTCCACTTTTGTTAATTTGTGGGATGATTATGGTTGTTGTTTGGCTTTTCCTCCTCTTTCTATGGAAGAATATAAAAAAATTCTCTTATTTGCAATGCCATATAGTACATGTCACATTTTTTATGGGTACCTTTCATGTCTTTAAGTAAAAATGCCCTTTATAATACCATTTCAAGATTTTTAAGGAAAAATACCGTTCATAGTACTTTTTCACGTTTTTTATGGAAAAAACCCCTCGTAGTACCCTTTCACGTTTTTAACAGAAAATAAATACTCTTTATAGCACTCCTTCATGCCTTTTATGGTAAAATACCCTTTATAGTACTCTTTCATGTTTTTTGTGGAAAAATGCCCCTTGTAGCACCCTTTCACATTTTTTATGGAAAAATAACCTTTATAGTACTCTTTCATGCTTTTTTTATGGAAAAATACCCTTTATAGTACTCTTTCATGTTTTTTATGAAAAAATGCCCGTTGTAGTACCCTTCCACGTTTTTAACTGAAAATAGCTCTTTATAGTACCTTTCACGTTTTTTACGGAAAAATGCCCCTTATAGTACGCGTTCACTTTTTTGAAGGAAAATGCCCACATTATAATACTCTTCCCTTTATAATGCCTTTTGCATTTCTTACCAAAAATACCTTTTAATTAAATATGCTTAAAAATATATGCAATTTAAAAAAACAAATTCCACATGAGTTGTATGCAATGTATTTGTCAAATTGTGTAAACATCTTTTAGATTTTATTAATTTTGCCACATTTTTGAAAATCAAGTTGAGACCATTATATTGCATTTTAGTGTAACTGTAAGGGGGTATGCATATCATTCAAACATGGACTCCCTAGTTTGTGTTCATTTTGTGATATACACAATTTTCCAAAATAACCATGAAACTTGTGGGGATTATCCTAAGGTTTGACCATCCAATCTTACAAATCATGACCAAATCCCCTTACTGAAAGTACATAGTCCTCACAAAGTGTTTGTTTTAATTCTTTGAGAGTTATGTTAGTTTTCTTTGAAATGTTTGTTTTAAGTTCTAAATGAATTGTATTAGTTTACCATTAAAGTGCTTTAGTAAATGTTTCAATGATTGTAGATTTCAAAGTGTTTGAGTAAATCTCTTAATGGTTGTAGATATCATGCATGCAAAATATTTGAATAAATACATCAATGGTTGTATCTTTCATGAACCCAAAATGTTTGATGAAATGGCTCAATGGTTCTATATGTCAAGCATTAATGTATTTGATTAAATGTTTGAATGGTTGTAGCTTTGACACATTCAATGGTTGTAGCTTTGATGCATTCAAAGCACTTGATTGATTTCCTAAATGGTTGTAGCTCTCATCCATGCAAAGTGTGTGGTAAAGTTCATTCAATGGTTGTAACTTTCATGCATGTGAAGTGTTTGGTTAAGTGCCTCAATGAATGATTAAATCCCTTTTTATTTTGATTTAGAAATATAGCGATTTGTCTAAATATGATTATAAACAACAATATTATGTTAATGCAAATATTGTTTCCCTTTTTCTTTTAATTTATAAATCTAGGTATTTCTCTAAATATTGTTATAAACAAGAATATTATGTTATTGCAAAGATTCTTTAAGAATAATTCATTTCAAATATATAAGGATTTTATCCTTGTGTTAATTTCTTGTTGTGGAAATGATGTATTCTTTAAAACTCTTTTGATGAACTGAGATCATGGTATTATATTTATCTTCTAAACTCTATTATTATAATTACATTTGTGACATGAGTTTAATTTTGTTAATTAAAAATAAATAAAAAAGACGAGTCTTAATGTCCCATGAGACCCTTGTTTCTTTATTTTTTGTTATGTTGGTAAGGTGGGAACTTAGGTATGTAATCAAAGTGAGCCCCAACACTAGGGCCTAATGGGCCTACATACTTGCTCATAGATTGACCTATGAATGTTGATTTTTTATTTTTATTTTGTATCTATGCTGGTTGAATTGTTGTGTTTGTTTACTTGAATGCATGTTGGTTGCATGTGGTATATTTTTTTACTATTAGATCAATTCATTAAGGAACTTGTTGGAAGAAGGGATACTTCCGTATATTCTTTGTATTTTTGTTAAGAGAACTATGGAAACTATGTTAAAGAATTTACAGAGATGTTATGAAAGGACATGCTTGAGTAATTGCAATTACAAGTAAGTTTATGAATAGATTAGGTGGGTGATAGATATATATGGTTTATATTGTTGGCTTTTTTTTATATGGTTAACAGTTCATTATCATTGTGGTATGGAATACATGATTGTGGAAACCATTTTAAGAAAAATTTGAAGACTACGTATAAGTATGTAAGTATGGTTGTGGCATACATAATACCATGAATTCACGAGTGAGTAATTGTTCTGATAGTAAATAATTTTTTTTTGATAAAACCTCATGGAAATGATTAAGGGGTTGACTATGTGTACTTGGAATCAAGCAGAATAAAGATTCATAGCATGAATTTGTTTGAGATGTAAATGTAGTCTTTATTTTTTTTTAGAAATGAGAAAACTAGGATTTGTATAGTGAATATCATTGGGCGATATTAAATAATTCCAATAATTTCAAATCACTTGGATAATGTATTAAGTAAGAACCAATTATTTATACTCATTTGTTTTATTTTAATTTTTTTTTGTGATTGATTGAAACAAAATTAAGTTGATTTTGAAATTTTTGAAATTGTGACAATTTTCTTGTGAAGAATTGATGGTCTATTTTTCTTCTTGGCTTAAGAAGAAAGAATTCTATCACATTTAAATCACATATCATATATTTGTGTCAAAGAAAGGTAGAATAATCTTCTTAAAAAAATTCAGTTGTATAGAACACCATTTAACATTAGTTGAATTGTACATAACTAAATTATTTAAATAAATTATGCAAATTCATTCTAGGTAAATTATAAGTGATATAGGGCATTTTTATTTTATGTAATAGTTGGATTAATAAATTTTATGCATTATAATTCAAACATTATCTTAAAACTATGTCTAAAAGATTTTCATTATTCAAAATTACACTTATAATTTACCCTAACTACCATAGTGTTCATTCTAAAGAAACTACTTCTGAATTTTTGTGATATTTGTCTTCTACCCTAGCTCAAATTGAAACCATAAATCATTCCACCATTGAATGATGAGTGACACTTGTTTTACATAGTACAACCATTATGGCCTCGTTTCAATTCATTATATCAATGAGACTTCAAATGTCATATCCATTTATAATCCATGTACAAGATCATAATTTTCTTGCATGTGTCATCATTAGCTTCTATTTATCAAACCCTATGATCAAACTTGTATTGTTTTTGTTACAATAGTGGTCAAAATTGGGGTTTTTACAAAGGGGTAACTTAACATGATTTTCATTCCCCTTTCATGTTGATGATCACCCACAAATTCACCTTCTTTACTAGCTAAGCATTGAAATAATGTCTCCCTTGTGTAGATTCGAGCCAGTCAAGAGTGAATTACTAGACATTGAACTTGAGTATGCCCAACTGATTGAGAAAATTGGTTGGGGTGACTTTTTTAGAATTTTTAGAGGGTGTCAGGCAGAAGTGACTTGACAATTTTCTTTGCCACTTAGAGAAAACGTTTCCCAAATTGGGAACCTATGTTTAGTGATTTCCAAAGGCCTCATAGATCGGGATACAAAGTTGCCACATAAGGGTAAAATATGGCTCAAGAAGAAGGAAATTAACAGAGAAAAATGGAAACATTTTTTTCTTCCTCTTCTAGAATATTTCGACGATAAACATGGATATCCTATGAAGTTCCTTAATCCTGAATGGATTCCTCTTCTACAATTCATTATAAGGTACATCACACGTGATGGTAGGTTTTCTTCTGTACATTTTTATCACCTCATAAATCTTATGGCATTCAAGGGTTCTATATTAAATTTACCTTGCTTCTTGCTTAATAGTTTGGAAAATATGGCTTATGCGGTCCAAAACACAGCAGGGTATCAAGACCAAAGATTATTTCATCTTGGTTTACTCAAAATCATGGTACAATACCAATTTTCTACGATTGGTAAGAGTTGGGATCAATTTTTAAATGAAAATAGCTTCAGACAAACTATGTTTTGGACTTCTCTTATCCCTAAGACTTGACAAAAAAGAAAACAACCTTCTGTGTAGGAACCCTCTAAGTTAGACTATGAGTTAGAAAAAAAAAGAGGCAATTGTTAGTAATCTTGTCCTAGTGAAGGATTTGAGATGTAAGTTGGCAAAGGGTGATACCATTTCAATGGTTAGAACTACTGGAAAGCACTCGCATCATGTTCAAACCGATAATGGACCTATATAAAATCCATAAGAATTTGCTACATAATTAATATACCTTAGTACCATGGTCTTACACCTAGGAGGAATTTTAATTTTCCATGTGCTTATGTTATATGATCCTACTTTGGTTATACTTATCAATATTGGTCAAATAGGTGTTTCTTCCTCATTGACTCATAGTTGAGGTGCTCAACTTTGATCATCCTGACATTTTATCATCTGAGGCACCTAAATTGATTACAAACCACTTCAGTTGTGACTAGGGGTGCTAGTGCATGAGTGTGTCTATTTTTGGGTCTTCTTGGTCATTTATTGGCTCTTAGAGACTCTCCCACTAACACATGTGTACACCCATGCCTTGCATGCCCACATTTATTCCTCCTTACATGTTCACACATGTATTCATGACTGTTTGGTTAGGTTTGGGATCCTATTGGTCAACCTATGGGGGTTTACAGGTTTAGGGGTCAAATCCTAGCCTAAAACTTGTATGCATTCACATGGCCTCCAAGGGCTCACGAATTTCCCCCAATGTATTATAAATTTGTACCGTAAACATCTACAAAATGTCCACTAATATAAGTATAAGTTATTGGCACCATTCATATGTGTTACTGTTAGGATTTATAATCCTCCCTTATTTAAATTGTGTATTAGATTATATTTTTCTAACTTAGGATTCATTTAGTTATTATTGGGTCCACTAATATCGGTGGGTTCACTTTGCCTAATGGGGCTAGATGTACCAATCACTAGAGTGTAAAGAACACTGATAGAGGCTAATTGGAACTGACTTCACCTTCATGTACCAGTTTAGGCTCCTCCTCGACCAATATCTACAATTTAGGAGCCACTTGGAGTGTCAGCACCAACCTCCTTCAGTTGTTGAAAGTTGGTAACTAGTTAATATTAGGTATGCCTTAGTTACATTCAGTTAGATATCCTCTAGTTTAGTTAGATCCAGTTTTGCATGGCTGCATGTGAGAAGGTGCCAGTTCTCACCTACGACTGTAGCTAAACTAGTTTATTGATTTTAACTGATTTAGAGACTATATTAGACCTCTGGAGTTAGCTAGTTGAACTCCAGTAGTGATTTAGACACTTCTAGTAAGCCACGTAGTCAGATTGAGTTGGTATATTTGAATTCATCTCTCAATATTTGAGCTCTCCTTTATGTATTATCATTGTATACTGCTAGGATGTAATGAAGTTTATACTATAATTATACTAAGCAATACTTGTGTCTTTCCTGTGAGATTTGTTTTGTTCAATGTGTATTATTCATTCATTTTCACTACATAATAAATAAGAATATGATTGCACTCATTTCCTGAAGATCTAATGGAAAAATAATTCTAATATGGTATCAGAGTGTCAAAACCCCAAAATTTTCAAAAATTTAAAAACTTTTAAATAGCATAAATGTATGTTAACACAGTCGTTAAATACTGATTAGTTAATGTTATTTATTTTGTAACTGTAAGATCTTTACTTGGTTGGAATGTTGGTTGAGTTCTTTCTTCAGTTTTCTGATTTTTCTCTGTTTGCAACAGCAAGTGGATATACTACGTTAGACTGGGCTTACTTAGCTGTAAAGCTAACACACTCAGTTTTCCTTTATCTTACAGATCGACAGGTAAAGTTTTTGGGATTGCTGCTAACAGATCATTCTAGAGTAATAAATCATATGCTGTTATCAAGTGCTTTCAGTAGAGAACTAATTAAATAAAACGCATGTTAAACGGACTATTCAGCTTCTACAGGTATAGCCTCCTTTATTTCATTTTTGATATAAAGCAATACATGATGAGAAAGGTTAAAAGACACTAAAGAAAAGAATTGTCATTTCCAAATATATCTATGAACTCTTCAGTTGAATGGACATTCAGAGATAAGGATGGCAGTTTACATAGATTTCTTTTCCAATATTGCCTATAAAAATTATTGAAAAATTACTAGCACTAGTAAAAGCTACAAGAGTATAGTTCATTAGCGAATTTAAAGGTTGACAAGAGGCTATTACAGTTTTTAAATGTCACCCTTTTTGAATGGTTATTATCACCAGTTCCAATCATGTAATTAAACAGAGTTCTTTGAATAATTGTGGACATAGACATTTATAATAATATAATTCATGATAAAAGAACTACTTCCCATGTTGCACATGGTCACTCCTTGAGAAAATAACTCATAAAATAATAACACTTGACAAGTAAAAGTATGGGTTAGACTCCTTGTTAACGTTATTACATTAAGGTAATTGGTCGCAAGGTATATACTGTACAATTTATGTGACTATAACTCTAAAATTAGATTTCGTTAGTCTTGTAATTTAAGTTCATTGATTACACTATAATCAAATGAACTAACCTCAAGTGAGGTCTCCCAATGTAACTTTTACATTCA
>LPNX010824159.1:247255-356476 GCA_001517045.1 Pseudotsuga menziesii | reverse complement strand
ATCTTACAGATCGACAGGTAAAGTTTTTGGGATTGCTGCTAACAGATCATTCTAGAGTAATAAATCATATGATGTTATCAAGTGCTTTCAGTAGAGAACTAATTAAATAAAACGCATGTTAAACGGACTATTCAGCTTCTACAGGTATAGCCTCCTTTATTTCATTTTTGATATAAAGAAATACATGATGAGAAAGGTTAAAAGACACTAAAGAAAAGAATTGTCATTTCCAGATATATCTATGAACTCTTCAGTTGAATGGACATTCAGAGATAAGGATGGCAGTTTACATAGATTTCTTTTCCAATATTGCCTATAAAAATTATTGAAAAATTACTAGCACTAGTAAAAGCTACAAGAGTATAGTTCATTAGCGAATTTAAAGGTTGACAAGAGGCTATTAGAGTTTTTAAATGTCGCCCTTTTTGAATGGTTATTATCACCAGTTCCAATCATGTAATTAAACAGAGTTCTTTGAATAATTGTGGACATAGACATTTATAATAATATAATTCATGATAAAAGAACTACTTCCCATGTTGCACATGGTCACTCCTTGAGAAAATAACTCATAAAATAATAACACTTGACAAGTAAAAGTATGGGTTAGACTCCTTGTTAACGTTATTACATTAAGGTAATTGGTCGCAAGGTATAACGTTATTACATTAAGGTAATTGGTCGCAAGGTATATACTGTACAATTTATGTGACTATAACTCTACAATTAGATTTCGTTAGTCTTGTAATTTAAGTTCATTGATTACACTATAATCAAATGAACTAACCTCAAGTGAGGTCTCCCAATGTAACTTTTACATTTAATTACTGAACTAGACTTAACAATAACAAGTCATCTTTGTAGTTCATGGTTTTAGTATGAGGATCAATATTACTGGCTTTAACATTACAATGCCATTATTCCAAAGTTTTAATGCTTCGTTGAAAGTAAAATATATTACACTATGGTTAATCATAAAATAGGGTATAGTTTATACATATTGCAATGTAATATTTGTTTTTATACTTGATCACTAACATTATGGTGTTTGACCTTATGCAGGTCAAGGTCGAAGGGTGATTATAAAGCGCCTTCATACCATGATTATGTTGGTAAAAGCAATGATATGGAACTTTCCCACTATGATTAAGATTAGCAAATGCAATGTTACGAAACATTAGGGATCGACCCACTTATTGGCAATAATTTATGGGATAACGTGGCTGCCTCCTCGCCATGCATTGGGCAATATAAGTTGACTTGCCTCCAAATCGATTTAGTCCTCCTCTCGCCTGCGGGATTTGAGCTCTCCTCTGCCAAACCCTAGTGGTTCTTGCTGGTCGATTTTGTTTGGAGACAGCCTGGTGTGTAACCCGTCTTCGTAGTGCTCCTGCGTGGGCTGTGTTGAGTTACGCCTTCGTGGGCTGCTTTGTATTGCTCCCTTGTGGCTGTATTGCATTTCTCCTTCGTGGCTGCGTTGTATTGCTCCCTTGTGGGCTGTATTGTGTAGCTCCTTCGTGGCTATATTGATTCTTTGCAGGCTGTGTTGTATCGTTACTTTGTGGGCTCTGTCGAGGTGCTGTTCGATTCTCCCGGTGATGAAAGGGTTCTAGTACCCTCGTTCCAGTCTGCTTACTGCTTGACCCTTCGCAAGTAAGCAACTAAGAATACAATATGATTTTTATTTTGAGTTTTGTTTGTTTAAGTAACTGTTAGGGTTACTGACTTGAGATTTCTTTTTACTTGGCAGGTTTGACTTCCAATGTCATCTGCCCTTCGATGGCAGACTTTCCCTTCCAAGTCGTAGCTGTAACGCAAAGAAAACATAGCTCGGCGCTTCCTGGTAAGCCCGGTCCTTCAATGTACGTCTCCATGCTGTATGTTGACAGGGTGCATATTCAGTTTCTTGGTTTCTCTGCTCTTCGCTTAGCTGTATAATACCCCCACGCTTCACTAGGGTTTATCCCTGTGATAAAAGGGTTACGGCTCCACGCCGAGACTGTGTTTATTGGTTTACTTGTAAAATAGTATGGCGATGGTTGATAGTTGTAATGTTTTGTTTTTGGGTTAAACCCTAGCTCTTCAAGAGCTTAACCGGCTATGGTCGTGGATGTAAACTGTTAACTACTGCAGATTTT
This sequence comes from Pseudotsuga menziesii, assembly GCA_001517045.1. Classification (NCBI taxonomy): domain Eukaryota; kingdom Viridiplantae; phylum Streptophyta; class Pinopsida; order Pinales; family Pinaceae; genus Pseudotsuga; species Pseudotsuga menziesii. The sequence continues at coordinate 354,338 of LPNX010824159.1, read as the reverse complement.
GGTTTTTAAAACAGGGTTTACAGGTTTTAAGCCTTTGAGTTATTTTTAAATGTGAATCGTTACAGACAGGCTTCGAGCCTTGATTTTACAATTCGTTATGGTTATCTTTATAGGCCTTTGGCCTTGCATTTACAGTGAAGGTTATTAAATGTTTTTAGTAGTTATTTTCCAAGTGTTTAAAATAAGGTGTGCATCTGGTTTTTCTCCCTTGCTGTAATGTACAGTTTTTCGAAGAAAATTACTTAATGGTTATCCTTTTATTAACCCAGCTATGAATGTTTTAAATGGTTTTATTTAAAATTTACTTATGTTTAGTTTTTAATAAAGCTCAAGCTCCATGATGGAGCACTCTGTACTTTGCATTCTAAATTCTATTTATATATATATATATATATATTTATATTTAACTATATCTTTATTTTTTTATTTAACTTGTGCTTTATATATATAAATAATGTACAGAATGAAATAAAAACAAAGTTATAATGTTCAGCTTTTATGATTTCCATATTACTAGTTGTGAGTTTTAATTGTTTAGGGTTCTGAATTCTAAATCTACAATTAGAAAATACTGTTGCAATTTATAATAATTAATATTATGCAAACATTCTATCATGATAATTTTGTGTTTAATTTAGGTTCATAAGTAATTTTATTTATCTAAATCCTATTCTAGAATCTAGAACATAAATATATACTGTTTTCTATTCTGTATGATACTATAATAGATATTTATTTATAAATAATTATCTATATACTTATTACATGTATATAACATCATGTTTTATTCCAAACCCTAGAAACATAGTTACTTTGAAATTATTATTATTTCAAAGATGTAAATAAGAGTATTATTAATATAATGTATTATTACTAATCTTTGAGTTTAAGGACTCTTCATTTTTGTTTAATATTTAAGTAAATTATTAATAATAAAAACACTTATACATAAAAAAAATAAGGACTATTTCTTTAAGATGACAATTCGTGAAGTATGCTGTTGTTTTGATAACAATACTGGTATGCAGAAATCTGGTTCTTTTACTACAATGTAAAATACTAAACCCTACTGATAATACCTAAATCTTAAATCTGAAAGTATTTACTTTATACAGAAGAGAATGAATATAACTTGTATTTCAAGTATACTTAGTCTTTCTTTTTCATGCACAGTTAAAATCTTTTCTAAAGAACAGAGTACAGTTTAGATCTAAATAAAAGCTGCAAGTGAGATAGTTTAAATAAAAGATAAATACACAGTAAACAATTGTAATAAAAGTACAATAAACTAGGGAACTCAGTTTAGGATATTAATTCTTCTAAGCTTTGAGATACAATGCTAGAGTACTACCTGATGATATCAGGTGTGGAAAAACATGGTAATACTAACAAGTTTTTACACTAACAGTTCAAAGTACTAACAATTCTTTTCAGATATTTAAACAATCATACTATTTATCTATTTATGCACAGATAGATATAGAGATATGAATGAAAAACCTGTTAAAATGCTGTGGACAACAACAGCAATGGGAGGCCGTTCCTCCCTACCAATTCCTGGAGAGCGCTCAAACAGCGACTTCTCAGGACCCCCGAGCTTGATCTGGTCTCCCTGGGTTGGAACTAGGCGCAGCAAAACATATACAGTCTTTCAGCTCTTTAATAACTCAGAATCTTTGAGACAGTTCCCACAGCTCAACTAACTGTACTCAGCTTCAAGTTCCTGCAAATATTCACTCACAATCACTTCCTTACTACCTTCCCTTTTCCTCAAATGAAAACTCCTGAATCACATTCAGCTGAATGAATTCTTCCTGGAGTAAAAACTGAGCAGCCTGAGCTCTCTTCATTGAGTACTTTTAAAGATTGCCTAGGTCTTAATTGGGATAACTGTCATTTAATGAGCCACCTGCCCACATTCTACTTTCTTGGGGAATCATGACCCCAAATATAGGGAAGTTGCCACCTGCAACTTAGGAAGTGCTTGAGGATGCTGCCACTTGTCCTTTGCCCCTCCACCTAGTTCCATTACCCTGTTTGACCAGTAACCTCTTTTAACAGCTCTCCTATGCTGTTGTCTCCATAATATATTTATTATTAATAAAATATTCTCAATTACACTCCATAACTATTGACTCTGCTGAGTCATCAATCCCTACTTAGGATTAAGTTTAACATAATGTCTCAGAAAATAAAATAAAACAATTACATAATTTTACAAAATTGGGGTATGTGACACAGAGCCTCCTCAAGAAAGCTTCAAGTATGTTTACTCTCCATTCTACACCAGAAGTAGCTCGGTTTCCATAGAAGTCTTGCAAAGATTTCCTTTCTACCTATAAATTTATTTAGAGTGGTAGTGTGGGTGTGACAGACTCTGAGAAAGTGTACATGTTGAGAGAGAAGAATTGATTCTAACAAAGTGCAAATGGTTTTGGTTTTGTAGTGAATTTCCACATGTGCTACATAGCTTGATTGAAGATATTGTCTGATTAGCAGGATAATTATGGATTCTCAACCTTCCACACCTGGGATCCTAACACCCTTCAATTAAGTTGATTGGATGGCAGATATGCAGGTTTCCTTATGCAACAAGGGATTGTTCAAAATGATTATGGGGAGGGAGGCTGAGCCCCATCATCTAGTGGAGAAAACCAAGTTTCTAAACCACTTAGATGAACCTTTTGGCTTTTTGTGTACTCACATATCCAGAGATATCCTCTTTCACCTTAAAGGTTTGAGGACTCCAAATGTCACATACCCCAAATTACAAAAACATTTAATGTTTAAGAATAAATTATACTTTAATTTTATTGTAAAGTTTGTAATTATGACTAAGTGGGGTCAAGGATGATTGTAATTATTTATTCTAAATATTTTATTAATTAATAAATAAAATATGAGACAACAACTTAAGGATTTTACTAAATGAGTTTTTATTGATCACTATGTGGAATAGACTGGTGTGAGAACAAATTGACACATGGAAGCATCCTCAAACCACTTCTAGCTGTTGCAGGAGGAAACTTTCCTATTTTTGTGGTCATGTTCCCCAAGAAAGTGGAACAAGATCATGTGTCTCATTAAGTGAAAAACTGACCCAAAATACCTAGCCATGCTTATAAACTACCCATCAAATTCAGCAGGGGCTGTTCAATTTTTACTTGTGAAATTTCTAAGGTGAAATTTGTGTACAAGATATTCGATGGAGGGGAAAGGCCGGAGTGTTTGAGTGTGAAAATGATAATTGACAGAACTAGTGCAGCTATTTTCTAAGTTCTTACTGTAGAAGGTAGAAGTACTACTATTGAATACTTTTGTGGAGTTACAAGGATTTTATATCCTATCCTCTCACCCAGTGTTATCAACAGGTGGATGAGTAGACAAGCTCAGGGGTCCTAAGACTAGAATCTAAGCTATCTTCAGGCATTGGTTGGGTGGAACGAGCTCCTTAGGATGTTTTCTCCTCTACCATTTACCAGGTCGTAAATGTTATTTAATTTTACTTTATGCAAGAAAAGGAACTAGAATGTATGAAATTAGGAGTTGATGTATTTATATGACTAAATCAATCGTTTTTAAAATTAGATAGTGATATCTCTTATTGTTTAAAGATAGATCATTTTTGGTTAAAAGTATATCCAAATGAATGATTTAGGGTTTAGCATATTTTGTTAGAGGATAAATAAAATCCCTTGTATTTTTCCACACCTCCAAAGAAGTAGTACTCTACTATAGTAGGTGAAATTAGAGAGATGATTAAATCAAGCGAAGACCTGTATGAATTTGACCATTTACTTTTTACCGATAGTCTATTTAGAAATGTTTAAAAGAAAAATTCCTCAACTCGAGAAGTTTTGTTAGTTAAATACTTTTGTTTATTTATTTTCATAAACTTTTTAAAGAGCGTTTTACTAAAACCACTACATAGTTTTGTAGCTGTGTTCATCTTAACACAGTAAGATTCTTTTTCTTTAAAGGGTAAACATAATATACATATATAATTATTAAGTTACTACATAACAAGAAACGAATGCAAACAGATAGAGATAGAATTAGACTAAATAAATAATAAATTGAAACTATAGTAATACTTTAGGTTTTACTAATAAATATATATGTTAATTTTATACATATTAATTTTAGTAATACTAAAAAAACATCTAAATCATCTAAATATGAAATAGTAAAAACAACAAATAATGCAGAGTATAAAATAAAATGAAAATACTATCTTTTTAATGATTTACAATTCTTCCCAAAAACAATGATGGTATACTATTAAGTTCTTTCAAAATGCTTCTATTTTTGGTATGGTTTTTACGATTTATGATCCTTCCCAAAAACGATTGGAAAGAGAGGTTGTCCACATTTACGATCCTTCCCAGAAACGATTGAATGTAGCAGGATACCTTCCCGGCGATGTAATACTGCCTGATACCTTCAATAAGCTTCTTTTCTACAACGAATCATTTTATTCTCACTGGGAGATGCGGGCAGGGCGTAACAGTGGCCGGGGCTTTGTGGGTTTCACCATTCCATTAGAGCGAAACGGTTCCGCTGTAGTGCCAAGTCCCATTCAAGTGGTACTTGTACCATTCCATGAAATAGTGCGGGATGTGTATCATGACCGCGATGTCTTGGTCCACCCACAAAAGATGACATGTGGCTCGCATCTATTATTAATTGCCAAAGAAAGGATGCCTATGCCCATCCATGTGCGTCGAAGGGGAAGGGGAGAGCGAGTGGTGATTATTCTGTGGGAGTTAAGGACTAATGAATGGGTGGAGATTACATGGGTGCCTCCTTTAGTGAGCAGGGAGTGGATGAATAAAATTCCAAGAGATGAGGACTATATTAGCTACACTAGTGTAGGAGTTCACCTCTGCTTCATAACACTATCCTTCAATCGTCACAAAAATATAGCACGAATAGTGGTGCTTGACTACAATTTAATCGATAACACACTGGTATTGGCTGCCCAGCTGTCCGAGAAGCGAGTTCATCCAATTCGGTAGGGTATCTTTTCAACCGAGACCATATATTAAAGTCGAATAGCACACTGCAATTATTTTTTAAAAGGTCAGTAACTTTGACCTTTTGTTACCATTAATGTGAATATTTGTTACTATTAGTTTGATTGGTCGATAGTGAGTAAGTTTAGTGGTAATTTATCATAAACTTAATGGTTCATAAAATGTGTTTTTTTCTAATAAATTATATGTTTTATTGGAACAGGTGATGTGTTTCATTTTAACAGGTTATGATGTGAGTTTGAATTTTTTTACAACTTTTTTTTATCACTAATTCATTTAGACTTGAGTAATGTTGAGTGAAGACAAAATTATTGACTCAAGGTGTTCAAGGAGATAAGTTCTCCTTAGATAAGGTTGGGTGAATTAGCTAAGGTGGAAGTAATTGTGTGAGTAAAACTTTTATGCATAGATTAAATGAAACATATCTACTATTGGAGCTTTATTTTCTCCTCCCTTCTTTTATTCTTTTTTATCTCATTCTATAGATTTCTCCTCAAAAGAAGAAAACATAAATTTTAGATAGTATTGCGTTATTTGTGGTTATAATGACTACATTGTATGCAATGTCTTTGTCAAATTGTACAAACATCTTTTAGATTTTATTAATTTAGCCACATTTTTGAAAATCATGTTGAGATCATTATTTTGAGTATTAGTGTAAGCGTAAGGGGGTATCCATGTCATTCAATTATGGAACCCCTAGTTTGTGTTCATTTTGTGATATACACAATTTTCCAAAATCCTCATGAAACTTGTGGGGATTGTCCTAAGGTTTGACCATCCAATCTTACAAATAAGGACCAAATCCCCTTACTGAATTACGGTAGTAGATAGGAGTCACAAAGTGTTTGTTTAATTCTTTGAGAGTTATGTTAGTTTTCTTTGAAATGTTTGTTTTAAGTTCTCAATGAATTGCATTAGTTTACCATTAAAGTGTTGTAGTAAATGTTTCAATGATTGTAGATTAAAAAGTGTTTGAGTAAATCTGTTAATGGTTGTAGATATCATGCATCCAAAATATTTGAATAAATACAACAATGGTTGTATCTTTCATGAACCCAAAATGTTTGATGAAATGGCTCAATGGTTGTATATGTCAAGCATTGATGTATTTGATTAAATGTTTGAATGCTTGGATCTTTGATGCATTCAAAGTGTTTGATTAATTGCCTAAATGGTTGTATCTCTCATGCATGCAAAGTGTTTGGTAAAATTCATTCAATGGTTGTAACTTTCATGCATCTAGTGTGTTTGGTTAAGTGCCTCAATGAATGACTAAATCCATTTTTCTTTTGATTTAGAAATCTAGGTATTTGTCTAAATATGATTATAAACAACAATATTATTTTAATGCACATATTGTTACTCTTTTTCTTTTAATTTAGAAATCTAGGTATTTCTCTAAATATTGTTATAAACAAGAATATTATGTTATTGTAAAGATTCTTTAAGAATAATTCATTTCAAACATGAAGGGATATTTAAATCCTTGTGTTAATTTCTTGTTGTGGAATTGATGCATTGTTTAAAACTATTTTGATGAACTAATATCATGGTATTATATTTATCTTGTCAACTCTATTATTATAATTACATTTGTAACGTGAGTTTAATTTTGTTAATTAAAAATAAATAAAAAAGATGAGTCTTAATGTCCCATGAGACCCTTGTTTCTTTATTTTTTTGTTATGTTGGTAAGATGGGAACTTAGGTATGGTATCAACATGAGCCACAACACTACGGCCTAATGGGCCTACATATTTCCTCATAGATTGACCTATGAATGTTGATTTCTTTTATTTTTATTTTGCATCTATGTTGGTTGAATTGTTGTGTTTGTTTACTTGAATGCATGTTGGTTGCATGTGGTATATTTTTTTACTATTAGATCAAGTCATTAAGGAACTTGTTGGAAGAAGGGATACTTCCTTACATTCTTTGTATTTTTGTGAAGAGAACTATGGAAACTATGTTAAAGAATTTACAAAGATGTTATGAAAGGACATGCTTGAGTAATTGTGATTACAAGTAAGTTTGTGAATAGATGATATGGGTGATAGATATATATGGTGTATATTGTTGGAGTTTTTTTATATGGTTAACATTTCATTATCATTGTGGTATGGAACAAATGATTGTGGTAACCATTTTAAGAAAACTTTGAAGACTATGTATCAGTATGTAAGTATGGTTGTGGCATACATAATACCATGAATTCATGAGTAAGTAATTGTTCATATAGTAAAGAAATTTTTTTGATAAAACCTCATGGCCATGATTAGGGGTTGACTATGTGTACTTGGAATCAAGCAGAATAAAGATTCATAGAATGAATTTGTTTAAGATGTAAATGTAGTCTCTACTTTTTTTAGAAATGAGAAAACTGGGATTTGTATAGTGAATACCATTGGGTGATATGAACTAATTCCAATAATTTCAAATCATTTGGATAATGTATTAAGTAAGAACCAATTATTTATACTCATTTGTTTTATTTTAATTTTTTTGTGTGATTGATTGATGTGAAATTAAGTTTATTTTGAAATTCTTTAAATTGTGAGACTTTTCTTGTGAAGAATCGATGGTCTATTTTTCTTCTTGGCTTAAGAAGAAAGAATTCTATCACATTTAAAGCACATATCATATATTTGTGTCAAACAAAGGTAGAATAGGCTTCTTAAATTTTTTATCATTTGTATAGAACACCATTTAACATTAGTTGAATTGTACATAACTAAATTATTTAAAATAATTATGCAAATTCATTCTAGGTAAATTATAAGTGATATAGCCCTTTTTATTTTATTTAATTGTTGGATTAATAATTTTAATATTTTTTATTCATTATAATTCAAACATTATCTTAAAAATATGTCTAAATGATTATTGATTATTCAAAATTGCACTTATAATTTATCCTAACTACTTGAAATGACTTGTGAATTTTCATGAGATTTGTCTTCTACCCTACCTTGGATTGAAACCATAAATCATTCGACCATTGAATGATGTGTGACACTTGTTTTATATAGTACAGCCATTATGGCCTCATTTCAATTCATTACATCAATGATATTTCAAATTTTATATCCATTTTTAATTCATGTACAAGATCATAATTTTGCTGCATGTATCACCATTACCCTCGATTTATCAAACCCTATGATGAAACTTGTATTGTTTTTGTTACAATAATGGTCAAAATTGGGGTTTTTACAGAGGGATAACTTAACTTGGTTTTCACTCTATTTTCATGTTGATGATCACCCACAAATTTTCCTTGTTTACCAGCTGATGTTTTAAATAATTTCTCCCTTATGTAGATTTGAGCTAGTCAGGAGTGAATTAATGGACATTGATCTTGAGTCTGCCCAACCGATTGAGAGAATAGGTTGGGGTGAATTCTTTAGTAGTTTTAAGGGGCATCATGTAGAAGTGACTCAACAATTTTTTTTTGCTTAGAGTGTTGATGTAATTGTAGCTTCGGAATGTATTCACTTGTATTTCTTATGTATTGTACCCTGGTGTTTATTCCAGAAAACGTTTGTAATGTAATTGAGTCATGTCATGCCCCAATGTTCCAATCGAGAGTTTCTATAATTTAAACAAGTCATGTCAAGTCAATGTGGGTAACCCTCCTATTGTTCAAGGATCAAAGTCCCCGTAGTTCCGGGGCCTTAGGGTTGTTAGACTCACCTGATGAAGTCGGGTTTAGTGAGTCATTGTCAGGTTGGGAATTAGTATAAATAGAGAGTGAGTCTCTCTATTTATCACACACTCACTCACACTCAGTTGTAGCGCATAGCTGAGGGAGAAGAAGTTGATGGGGCTAGAAAGAAAGAGGCTACTACTATCGGGAGATCATCTTACTGTTTTGGATTTTTACTTTTGGTGTTGATTCTATCTCTGAGGAAGTTCCATGGTTTTCTTCATTTATGGTTTCCCCAATGAAAAAAATGTGTTCATTGTCTCTTTTGTTTGATTACTGTGCTTGTTATTCTCTTAGTTAAAGATCATAATATAATGCTAACTTAAATGTTAAAAATATAACATAGAGAAATCATTTCCCAAATTGGGAACCCGTGTTTAGTGATTTACAAAGGCCTTATATACGAGGATACAAAGTTTCCACGTAAAGGTAAAAGATGGTACAAGTAGAAGGAAATTCACAAAGCAAAATGGAAACATTTTTTTCTTCCTCTGCTAGAATATTTCAACAATAAACATGGATATCCTACGAAGTTCCTTAATCTTGAATGGAGACCTCTTCTTCAAGTCATTATAAGGTACATCACATGCAATGTTAGGTTTTGTTTTGTACATTTTTATCACCTGATAAACCTTATGGTGTTCAAGGGTTCTAAATTAAATTTACCTTGCTTCTTTCTTAATAGTTTGGAAAATATGGCTTATGTGGTCCAACACACCGTAGGATATGAAGAACGAATATTATTTCATGGTTTACTCAAAATCATGGTACAATACGAATTTTATATGATTGGTAAGAGTTGGGATCAATTCTTAAATGAAAATATCTTTAGACACACTATGTTTTGGCCTTCTCTTATAGCTAAGACCTGACATAAAAGAAAACAACCTTCTGTGCAGGAACCCTCTAAGTTAGAATCTGAGTTAGATAAAAAAAGGAGGAATTTGTTATTAATATTTTCCTAGTGAAGGAGTTAGAATGTAAGTTGGAAAAGGGTGATACCATTTCAATGGATGGAACTCCTAGAAACCGCTTGCATCATGTTCAAACCTGTAGCATAGCTTTATAAAATCCATAAGAATTTGTTAGATAATTAATCTACTAGGTACCATGGTATTACACCTAGGAGGAATTTTCATTTTCCTTATGCTTATGTTATATGATACTACTTAGGTTATACTTATCAATGTTGGTCAAATAGGTGTTTCTGGCTCATTGACTCATAGTTGACTTGTTCCACTTTGATCATCCTGATAGTTGAGGCACTATATTTTTATCATCATGTCATCTAAGGAATCTACATTGATTACAAACAACTTCTGCTTTGACTAGGGGCTCCATTGTGTGAATGTGGTTTTTTGTGGTCTTCTTGGTCATTTATTGGCTCCTAGAGACTCTCCCACTTACACATGTGTACACCCATTCCTTGAATTCCTGCATTTATGCCTCCTTACATGTTCACACATGTATTCATGAATTTTTGGTTAGTTTTGGGAGCCTATTGGTCAACCTAGGTGGGTTTAGGGTCCAAATCCTAGCCTACAACTTGTATGCATTCACATGGCCTCCAAGGGCTCATAAATTCCCCATAATGTATGATAAATATGTACCATAAACATATGCAAAATGTCCACTAATAGAAATATTAGTTATTGGCACCATTCATATGTGATATTGTTAGGATTTATAATCCTCCCTTGTCTAAATTTTCTATTAGACTATATTTTCCTAGATTAGTAGTCATTTAGTTATTATTGGGTCCACTAGTACCATTGGGTCCACTTTTCCTAATGGGGCCAGATGCACCAGTCAGTAGAGTGTGGGGAACATCAATAGAGGCTAACTGGAACTGAATGAACCTTCATGCATCGGTTTAGGCTCCTTCTAGACTAATCCCTACAATTTAGGATCCACTGGGAGTGTCGACACCAACATCCTTCAGTTGTTGGAAGTTGGTAACTAGTTTAGCTTAGTTATGCTTCGGTTACATTCAGTTAGATATCCTCCAGTTCAGTTAGCACTAGTTTTGCATGGTTGGATGTGGGAAGGCACCAGTTCTCACCTACTTCATACCTACCACTGTAGTTAGACTAGTTTGATTGATTGTAACTGATTGAGAGTCTAGATTAGACATCTATAGGTATCCAGTTGAAATTCGATAGCGATTTAAACACTTCTAGTTATCATGTAGTTAGATTGATTTGGTAGATTGGAATTCTTCTCTCATTATTTGAATTATCCTTTATGTATACCATTGTATATTGTTGGTATGTAATCAAGTTTATACTGTAATTATACTGATCAATACTTGTTTGTTTCCCATGAGATTTGTTTTGTTCGATGTGTATTATTCATTTCTTTTCACTGCATAATAATTAAGAATTTGATTGCAATCATTTCTTGAAGATCTAATGGCACAATAATTCTAATATGGTATCGAATTGTCCTCAAGAAAGAACCAAGTATGTCTACTCTCCATTGTACACTAGAAGCAACTAGGTTTCCACAAAAGTCTCGCAAAGATTTCCTTTCTTCCTCTGAATTTATTCATAGTGGTAGTGTGGGCATGGTAGACCATGTGAAAGTGTACATGTCGAGAGGGAAGGATTGATTCTAACATAGTGAAAATGGTTTTGGTTTTTCAGTGAATTTACGTAGGTGCTATGTATATTGATTGAATATATTGGCTGATCAATAAAATAATTATGGATTCTCAATCTTCCACACCCCTAATCCTAAGACTCTTCAATTCTGTTGATTGGAGGGAAAATATGTAGGTTTACTTGTGCAACAAGGGCTTGTTCAAGATTATTACGGTAAGGTAAGTTGAGCCCCATCATCCAGTTGAGAAAACCAAGTTTATGAACCTATTAGATGAACATTTTTTATTTCTATGTACTCACATATCCAGAGACCTACTCTTTCTCCTTGAAGGTTTGAGGAATCCCAAATAAGCTTGGGGAATATTGAAGTCTTGTTTGGAAAGAAATATGAGCTTAGGGGACACTTTTTAGAGAATTATTTGATAGCCTTACAATTGATCAGTTTCGAGACCATACAACAATTCTTTACAAAATTCAAGTCTCTTACACTTCAATGTAGAAAGTGTGAAACAGAAAGAAAGGATGAGCAACATGTGCTCTCCATACTCGATAAATTAGGATCTGAGTATTATGATGTTGTATCTATATTCCATTATGGAAGAGATTCCATTCCCAATTGGAATATTTCCTCACTTGATAGCTTTATCAATTCCTTAAAATAGGAGCAAGAGAATTTGGTCCATACAGGAGTCCTCTAGAATTCCAAAATCCAAGGTATCCTAGTGGCAGACTCTACCAATGCGCAAGATAAAGGTAGGAATAAGGGGAAGGTTCCTAAAGAATTTGATTCAAAGACTAAAGAGTGTTGGAATACATTCGAAGGAGCTTCGGGCTCCAATAAGAATAAAAATTTTGAAAATAAAATGTGTCCCTATTCTATGAGGGGTTTTCATCTAGAATACTCATGCATGAAGAAGATCCTCGACTAGTTGAAAAATCTCCTTGTACGGAACAATATTGCCCTTCCATAAGGAGCTGAGATTTCTAATGATGGAGAGAAGACTGAAGAACATGATAGATGCCATGCCTTCAAGGCGGGCCTCACTTTTTCAAAGGTTTACTTAATAGATTATGAAGCATCCAACCACATGATTTCCTCCAAGGAATCCTTCATCACTTTCACCCTATCAGGAGGACCTAGTAGTCATATGTGAGATGAATCTAAAATCCCAATTGTTCAAAAAGGTTTAGATAAAATACAACATGCAAATTTCAAGAATGGACTCTATGTGCCCTCTCCTATAGCAAAGAAAATTGTTGAAGATGAAGAAGACGAATCTGTTGAGAATATGGTTATCATTGATGTTGTTGAAAGGTTTTCACAAATGACAAAGGAATAAATAGTAGGCATTGTAGTAGGATGAGTTCAACAATGAAAAAGGAAAGGGTTGTGTGTGGAGTGGAGATTGCAGAGATTTTCTTATTGGAGATCAAAATTTTCTGTGTGTAGAGCACCGCAGAAAGGAATCGATCATTCCAATTATGAATTCAATCATAGAGTTAAAGATCCGGATCTTGGATAGATCAATAGTTAAAAAGGGATTTCACAAGTTAGAGTTACAAATAAGTTAAATTAATAATCCTCATTCATATGCTTGAGTATCATGTGGTGTAGATATGAAGGGGTTCTATATCAATGAACCAAATAAGTGAGGAAGATAAAGAAGGGCCAGTCTTGCGAAATTAGAAGTGATCGTTGAAAAGCACCTTTATGATTGAGGGAAGAGGTTGATCGTGGAACCGAATCAATGGTGGTCATCAATTCCACTAAGAGAACTAGCGCATGCAACTAAAATCCTTTTGTCCATATATTATTAATGAAATCTAACTTATTTTATTTAAATTCCACCGTCGATATTGATATGACGATCAAAAATAATTTCGTCGATTCAAATAATGAGGTAGTTAACAACAGATGCTTGATGCGGAATTCAACGGTTAGGATTGAATACACAAGAAAATATACAGTTGGGAATGATTTCTATACAATGAAAAGTGGGGATCCACAATCCACATCAGATCGTAGATTCACGACTAGGAGTGAACCCACAAAGAAATCATTGGCTTAGAATAAAAGAGGAAACAGAAAGTAGAAGACGAGAAATGAAGGTCTAGAATAATATGGGTTTCTACAACCTGAAGCCCTATATAAATTATATCTAGGTATAGAATTATATCTACCATCAGGAAGGTCTAGAATTATATCTAATGTCAGGAAGAATCCCTATATAAAACCAATGGCTAAGGATGGTTGCGGAAATGGAGAATGCAAAATGTCACGACTCGAAGATTCATGAAGAGGAACGATCAATGAAATGGTGCAATGGTGAAGAGATGTGTGTGAAAAAAATGTGAAGGTATTTATTGACAAAATAATTGAATGAAAGGACTTGAATTTGTGATTGAGATTGACAGAGTCTAAGAATTGGATAACAGACTGATACTAAGAATTCTAGGGCGGTAGGGTGGCACTAAGGAAGACTATAAGTCTGGAAAGGGTATTGTAGCATCATTGTTTGTTGTAGCAGGTAGAAACCCAAGCTGTTGGAGAATCCTTATATGTTGTAGTAGGAAGAAACCTAGGATGTTGTAGCATCCTTGTCTTTTGTAGCAAGAATAAACTTAGGGTGTTGTTTTATCTATTCTGTAGTAGTAGATAAAGAAATTTTGTAGATTCATCTTATTAATGAGTTTGAATTGGTGGTTTTCTCTTTGAAATTTTCACTATAAAATCTGTGTATTAACCTATTTGATTCATTTTTTGTTTTTATTTCAAAATAAAAAGACAATTATAATTCACCCCCCCTCTCAGTATTGTAGGATAATCCAACAAAATCACAATCTTCCACACAGTCAATTCGAATTGAAGAAAGTCTCCCTGGAGTGACTCCTCCTCCTGCTGCTCTAAATGTTTACGAGATCTATGATATCTCATCTTCTCATAAGGCTGATCCAGAAGAATAAATTTGAATCTATGTTAGTGAATAAATTCTCTCTTTCCACTCTATGCAAAATTCTCTAGCGATTCTTCTATTTTAAAATCCATGCATAGTTTACCGGTGATTGTTTCAGAAAATGATCCAGGAGGATCTAGGAAGGCCAAATTTTCAAAGTCCTCCACTCTCAGCAAAACCAGTGCCTGATCGAAGGGCTCGTCAATACAATTCCAACGACATTCATTTCACCTCAAATAGACTCCGTATGAGAAAGTTATCGCATTCTGTTCTATGAGGTCAACAGGCAAAATTGGCAAAAAGAGTTGCCACATGGCACCATTGATAGGGTGACATGTGGCATCCATACTATATAGAAATGATGAAATGGAATGTGTATGAACCAATGAGATGAAAACATGTGGCATGCATGGACGGATGACGTGTCAACCCATTCAATTGTACGGTCCAATCCAGAGGGAACACATGTCTGTACGGAAGGTGTGTTGGCCTAGTAATATTTCGCCACATGGAACTTGATGATTGGTTAAAAGTTTAGTAGGAATACTGGCCTTCATGGGATTCGACCCCATGACCTCTCCTGCATAGTGCTCCACCTTATCGTTATCCCACAAGGTGTTCCTTGTATAAGGTATGAAAATAAATTTATTTAAAGTATGCAGTGGCATTTTGAGCCCCAAAGGGGCCAGGGCTTAGCCCCAACCTTGGTTCTTCCTCCAGTGTGACCGGGAGCTCCGACCAGCATGGGAGACCACACTCTATTTCATCACATGTCGAATTATAAACTATATAAAATGGGTTATAAGTGGATCTAAAAACAAGTTATGTTATAACAAATTTGTTTAAAAAAAACCATATTGTGGATTCAATGAACCATGTTGTTTTGGGGGAAAAGAATTTTATTGTAATATTCTAAAAATATAAAATGTGGTTGGCATAGTTGTAACTATGTCAACTACATAATTTAAAAAGAGCCTAACCAAGTGTGGGGAGTTGGAACCATATGCCTTCTTGGGCAACATTTGTTGTAACTAAAGAATCATGAGGAGAATGTGGAGTGGGACAAGCCAAGCCTTTGGAGTGGAGACTTTGTAGCTAAAGGAGAGAAGGGAGATTGTATATCTCTGCAGGAGGAAGGTACGAGTGTTTATACTTGTTTTACACCATCTCCAGGATTCGAAGTTGCTGGAAGCAGTCTTGTTGTGTTTTGGGCAGCGGTTCTCTTCCTGACCATTGTTGCCAAGGTATCATTGTATCATTGCCATGTATTTTTCCTTCATGCTGAGATTATAGATCAGCCCTCCTATTGAGAAGCAGACCCGGAGACATAGTCCATCCTGGACGAACTCCGTTATCAACTTGTTGTATTTATGTGTGTATTGTCTATGCTATTTGGTTCTCTTCTTATGTATTTGTGAGCTTCATTCATGCTCTTTATGCAATTCATGTTAACGTCATAGAGTAACAAAGATCTTGTTTGTGGATCAGAAAATGAAGAGGAATTTGATTTCTTTATATCTAATGAAGTTGCTGATGTGTACACAATTAATACCATGGATATTTTGGAAATAATATCATATTGTAGGAGTGATCCTTTCACTCTCATTTGTCTAGAGCTTCAAGTAAATTCCAACATGAATGCATGCATCAATACTCAGAATTTTGAAAAAGGAGAAAATTGTGCATCTACCATATCGATGGAGCACACTCTTAGATATGGTATGAACCGATTTGTATATGATAAGATATTATTTGGATCTGATATGACATTATTTGGTTCATTTTTTATGTTTCAAGAGCTTTCAGTAATGCTTGTAGCTTCTCTCATCAATTTTGGTGTGAAAAATCAAGTACACAAAGTCTCCTTCAAAATTGTTGTTGGGGATTTGATATCATTCCACAGTCTCGGATCTGATTTGAAATTATTTGGATCTGATATAATATTATTTGGTTCAATTATTAAGTTCCAAGAGCCTTCACTCATGCTTTTAGCTGGTCTCATCAATTTTGGTGTGACAAATCAAGTACTGCAAGTCTCCTTCAAACTTGCTGCTGGGGATTTGATGTTAGTTTCCTGTTATGAGTTTGCTGATATTTTATTTTGTGAATAATTGCTTATTTATAAATATATATCATACTATGGAGCTCAAGAGTTCTCTCTACACAGTCCCATGGCTTCTCTACCTATCTATTTGATCACATGATCATCTCCTCACATAACTAGTAAACATGGAGACCTTCTGCATTCGCATAGACACTTGCTCCTAACACTTGGGGATGATTTTAAATAAAATGGTTTTATGTTCAAGGATGAAATATATGAGTTGACTGGGTGTTCCTCACATGGTTTGAATTCTCAAGAAATTTTTCTCTCTCATCAGTTGATTTCAATTGCTCTATATGGGTCTAGTTTTCATCTTGCAGTTGCCTATATTTATGATTCAGTTGAGCATATTCTTCTTATTCAAAAAAATAAAATTACTCTAGACATAATCATTTAGTTTGGATTCAAAGGTTCACATGCATAGATTCAGGATGTTGCCGAACAGAAGAACTAGAATACTACTTTGTTGCTGCATAGTGCTACAAATTGCAGCAAAAGATTTTGCAAGTTTTTAACTTGTTTTTCCCGATTCCTGCTTATCTTGAGGGGATTTTTTCCCAAGAGGTTTTCCCCTATTTCCTCGGTTTATTAACTAGAATTTTTTTATATTTTAGATTGTATAAGGGTGACTTTCGGCCTTGTTTCAAGGGACCTGTTGAGGCCTGGAAAATCGCAGGTAACAGCAGTTAGGGATTCTCCCTAATAAATGTTTCCAACTAGCCCGCTATTGTTTGGTATGGGAAATCCGTCCATTTTACGGTCTGGCTACCATAGGTCATGTAACAAATTAAAAGGTTTTACCGGTTATGGCCCGGTCCACTGTATATATTTTTCTTTTCTTTGTGTTTAAGTTATAATGTGTAAGTTCCTATCTAAAAATGCAAATTGATAGAGATACGAGGAGTGTCACAATGTGATGCACATGTTCTTACCTCTCGTCTTACCTCTCTCGCATCTAAATCACAAACAACCAGAAAATAACTACAACTAACTAACCTATCCCCAGGGAGCAAAAATATCAGTTATCAATGATTAATGTGTTTCTATGCATGTGTTAAGAAAAATTACAAATAGCTATTATTTATTCCAGAACACATGAACATTAATAGAAATATGAACAACATGCTAGCTTATTGTTTTATGACAACCTTCATTACTCACATTGGAAATTTCACAGAATAAAATATAAGACATTCATAACATAAACAGAAATGAAATGAGTTAGAATGATCTTATATTTAATGGACATAAGCTACAAACAAAATAGTTCACATTCAACTGATCCATAGCAAAGCATTTGAAACATTCCACCAAACTTTCTCCAGTAGAAACTTGTAATTCTTTATTGTAAAAGGAAGTATTTCTTCTTACAATAAACTCTCAAAAATTTCTTGGGAAAGAATTCCCTTTACATATGAACTCTAATATATTTATACAAAAAAACAAAACCTTTGGGCTGCCCCTCAATGACTTTTGGGATTCCCCTACCTCTAAATCCAAAATTTTTGTCTTGTAGTAAGTGCTCCGAAATTTATACAATATATTACATTTTAAATCAAAATTGTATAGAACACTTTATGAAGAGGGGCCCACTTGTTTATTTATGAAATTTTTCCATGCCTGGGCCTCTGCTACTATGCCTTCCAAATCGAAGGGTTCAAGAAAACGGATATTTATCTCATACTTAGGAGCCTGATTCTTAACTACTCCTATTCTCTCCAGACATAGGCACAGTTGTTCTTTCAGTAAGTGGATACTTACTGCTGCATGAGCCACTGCATTCTTTAGAATTTGTTCATCTAGATCCTTGACTTGTTGGATCTCCTGCTTGCTTCCTGATACCTGTTGTGTAGATGGTCTATGAACAACTCATGTTCTGGTATCGCATCTAATCTTTTTCTATAGAAACCTGGCATCTATTGTATGTGACCAGCACTCTTCTATAGTATTCAACACATAATCCTCTCGTTTTCTTTACAGTTTTCTTGAATTCTTCTGTAGTATTGATTACAAACTGAAATAAGTCATAATCCTACTTTAAAATCTGTCGATCTTTAATGGGTAGCTCTACATGAGGTTCCTCATTTGTTTCTTGTTGCCGCCTTACACACACCTAGGTCACGTGGTATAAATCTTCAAGCCACTCAATGTGTCCTTGGGGGAAAGTCTCGAGTCAAGGCTGTCACCTTGTTCTTGACTCCTCTGTTTAGGCTCAACTCCTAACGAAGCCAAGGGGGGTAGACCCTATTAAGTTACTAAGGCTAACATACTTAGTACAATGATGTTAAACTGAATGAGTTACTTAGGGGTTTGAAATTTAACCATAAACAATCATAAATGACAAGATACAAAAATGAGTGCACTAAAGCACAATGCTGAGACACAACATAAATATATAGCAAGAAAATAACTAGTGCCTTAGAATGGAGTCAAAATAAAATCAATGTACTTGCATGTTCTTGGAGTGAATATTTTGCAATTGCCTCTTGGTACGTTTTAAGTTAATGTCAAAATATGAGTTGATTAAAATTAGGCGAAGGGGTGGACTCCAGATATACCTGAGAGTACTTGGAGTATGTCCAAAACTAAACCTTCACGACTACCCGCAAGGAATATGTGGGATGAATGGAGTCTCTGGGGTTATTGTTCATAACGCACCCATTAGGGTGTGATAGAGATCGGTGCCCCGAGGTCACTTTTTAGAAGTTCCCGCTTCCTTTGGGTATTTTGCCACCGTAATGGTTTGATCTAGGTGTTGGATTTTCACCTGATGGTTTGTCAATTTGGGAGAGTGAATCCTAATTATACTAGTCAATCAAGTGCTTTTGATATATCTTGACTGATCAAATGAACCGCATCCAAGTGCAGAGCATACACACCGGAGTCTTGTCAATTTTAGTAAATTTTGAGATGTATGTTCTTGTTAAAAAGAAAACCCTCTAGGAACCTCTTTCGATCCAAATGGATCTCAATCGGGGAATCAGGGAGGGGTTAATTTTATTAAAATTAAAGAAACAATTGATGAAAATAAAACCAATATACACAATGTTGGTTCTCTAATTAGTCCTACCACGCATCTCTTTCCCCTTTCGGGTCAATCGGGAAGTCATGGGGTAAGTATTAAATTACTTTGAAATATTAGATATGGAATATGGAATTGATATTAAACCAAAGTATAATACCCTGCATATTATAACTATGCTATAGTGCCAAAAAAAAAATAATGAAAAGAAAAAATAAACACAGACACAAATCCCCCCAGGGGGGATGGGGAATGGGCTTGAAAGAGGCTATTCAAAAATTATTTTTATTAATAGTGGTTACAATATCAGAGAACTGATATAATTACTCTTGATCCTTATACAGAGTGAAATCAATAGCTTACAAAGTGCGAAAATTAAAGGTTTTAGTCAAATGGGAGACCCCTGGGGGGATTTGAACGCTCCTGAGGCCACTTTCGAACAGAAGCTTCATTTATTTTCTGTCAAAATTGCTAAAAATCAGCAAGCATATTATACTAAAATATGCCCAAAAACACTCTAAAAGTACCTTTGGGTCAGCTTACTTTTAACAAAAAAAAACTAAGTTAAAACTTGTTAAATTGGGGTAATTTAGTTATGCAAAAAGGAACCAAGGAAAGCAAGATTTCCTTGGGATATTGGCTTGATTTTTGGGCAGCCAATAAGATGTGAACTTTATTTCATAATATGAATCTTTAAATAACGAAAAAGAAACTACCTTATGAGCAAGTTTTAGATCTATGACTTAGCTACTTGCGAAAAGGGTAATTCCTACACCTAGATCTATCTTTATGAAATGATACTCTTTATGAAATTGCAGATATAAGAATCAAGACTCTTATGAAATAGATCTAATAATATATATTCAATTCTTAGAAATAGATTTGATCATAAGAGGGAGAGACAGGTAACCGGAAGATTGATTTTTTTAAAGAAAGGAGGAAGAGAATGGGAAAGGCCCTTTGTTGGATGGATCTACAATGTAAACTTGTTAGTGGAATATAGAGGGGAAATGAATTCACAAATTTTTTGGATGTACAGTGGAGTCAAAATAGATCTAGAGCTTGTCCAATCCTTGCTATCTGAAAGCTAAACACACAATCCTGCAGGAAACCTCATGAGATTGGGATATATATATGAAAAAGAGACAGAATTTACATGCAAATAAACTTATGAAACATGTATAATCTATATATTCAAACATATATGCCATGAGATATATAAAAAACAAGTAACCTTACTTGCCCAACTATACTCCTATTGATTTAGCCGAATCATTCAAGCCAGATAGGGTTCAGATGCAGAAATTGAGAGAAAAGTCAGCAACATCAATAGCCGTAAGACAATGCTTAATCCATACACATGAGAGCATTACACCATTTAGCCTCCAAAGATTCTTTATTCCAACAATCAAAAGATTACAACAATATTACAATAGCAAGCCCTTCAATCCAACTCTAACTAGCTTGGAAGAGGCTGTTGTGCTTGGATATATACAAAAACAAGGAGATCCATCCTAGGGGGGGCGTAAATCCCTGAGGAGACACATCAAATCAACTGAAGGAGAGTCCATCAATGCCTAATTTGTGTCTAGTTGAGCTATATCTGAGTCTCACTAGGTGCAACTGTCAACCGGGGGGCTAATCTAACTGACACCTCAACTTGTTGACTGAAGCATCCACCAAAACTCATCCAGATGAGCCAAAAACGTGTGGAGGAGAGAGGGAGGGTGAAATTCCCCATAAAGGATGCTAAAGATCAACTCTAGATCTGATTTGATCACCTCCTTTAGTCAAGGATTTGTCAGATCTAGTGAATCTGCTTTAGATCTGATTGATTTCAATCAAATAGGCTAAGAATCCACTGATCTATGATTTTGGATTTGCTCCATTATTCATCAATTTATTAATTAAATTCATCAATAATTTATTTTTGGGGCTTTTTGACCCGAGTGATGGAAAATAACTCAAAACTAGGAAATAGTGGGTCCATGGGTTTACATGGTGCTCTTAGCTTGAAAATGAGCACCTACATGACTAAAACTGATTATTTGGCCCACTTTTATTACAAAACCAATTTTTCCAATTAAACTATTAAAAAATAGCCTAAGTTTTGGAAAAATTAAGTTTTAATAAAAAACACTGAAAAAATTAAAAAACCTAGGGGGACTTAGACATGTTCATATGACTCGACCATGATGTCTAGCATGTTTATACATTGACACATAAACTCTAATAACCTCAATAGGCCTAAATGCCAAGCCGACCACCCCAACTTTGGAGGTATGGAGTGAAAAACTTAAAAATTATCAGCCGTTTATTCAACAACCAATAATAACCAAGGGAAAAAACACCCTAGGCTTATCATATTGACAAATAAAGTCTAAGAGACCGAGTCTTTTACAGACACTATCATGCTAGAACATTTATTACAATTCCCCCATGGGGTATGATATAGTACAACAAAGCTTCCCATAAGCAAGACTGAAGGTTCTCTGAAGTTCGAACAAGTTATCCTTGTCTAGTTCACCAGGCTCACTTGATAAAAAACCACTAAGTACAACTTAGGTGGTAACATTTTGGCTCCAACTCTGGGACATGTGCTCAATCTGGTCATAGGTCAAGGAGAGGATATGAGAACACCAGAATCTTTGGTTTATACACCCTATAAAAACATATCAACTTGACAAGAAAACCTTAGTAGCACAAGCTTTACATAAAAAAACCAAATGAACCATTAAGCTGATTTATTTAAACAAAATAAATGTAACTAACTAATGAAAACAAAAATGTTTGATTATAGCTAAGTACAAAACAAAAAATGTGGAAAGTAAATGCTCTTTTTCAAGGAGCTTGTTTTCCTCCTCTAAGCATGATATAAAAAAGGTTAAGTGTAATCAGAAATCCAATGTAACCACCTAAGAATTTTATTAACATAAGAAAAAATTTCCTTGTCTTTGGTTACCAACCAAAGTAAGGATACTTTATTCAGAAAATGCAAACCTACGTGATGATCCGAAAAGGGCGGGATGGATGGGAAATCATAGGCATGAATAATGTCGTCAAATGTCCTCCCAAACTGGTAAGTGCTTGCACAAGCTGCTTCTATCCATGACTGGATAGGGTTGATGTAGAAATAAGAATGATGAGATAGATTGACTACACGATCATACTGATCATCAAGGCTTACCAGATGATAATTCACTATATAAGCCCCAAGCAACTCCAAGTCACGAGGAAACTCTATATGTGAAGATGATAGTTGAGACTGATATTCTAATAACTGCATCACATCTGTCTTTTCACAACACTACTTCTCCATGTCTTCATTATTGATACCTTTGTGCTGCTCTGCATGATATGACTCTGAATGATCATATAAGAGTTTTGAATGCTGCTTTTCCATACTAGGATTTTCCAAGGTCTCCATATCCCTGCTTCCCTCTATGGAAGTATAGTAGATTGGACTTCCACAAATTTCTAAATAGACACTCCCCTTGCTAGATATAGCATAGATAGGATTTTTAATAAGATATCCACAAAAATCCCAATAGCCATCACCATCATCTATGTTAGATGTGATGGATTCCCCATTGTTGATATCAGGTTTCGATATCGAGTTCTCTTTGTCTTCATTATTGATACTGATATATGGCTCATACTGATCATGTGGATAAAATGCATGCTCCTTTTTCATATCAAATTTTCCCAAGGCCACATGGTCCATGCTCTCTCCTTTAGATATGCCATAGACAGAAAAATCAACAAAACCATCAAAAGTTTTTGATTCATTATTTTCCTCTTTGTTCATGTCATAGATTGGATTTTCCATGAATTTCCAGGACTCCTCATCAACATCTTTGCCATGGATAATGGAGTCTTCATCACTTATATCATGCTCCAAGATATACTTGTCCTCATTTTCATACTCATCTTCTTCAAAGAAAAGGCCACAAGGTAGTAAACCTTCCAGACTGTCATCATTATATGGAGAACACATAGGAGTCCCATCATCTATATATTACAGTTTTCATCATAAGTTTCACTATAATATTTTGCAATGGTTTCATCCTCAAGCTTGTACTATTTAGATGGTGACAAAGGGTAGGCTTGTCCTACCACGTATATATGATTAGGCTCGCTTGCATTTGTTTCTTGATTACTGACCTCGAGAAGTCCATGTTCCATGACTTGATTTACAACATAACAAGTGCTTTCTTGGTGGAATTGTTCACAGGGTCTACACTATGGAATTACTTCTTCTACCATGTTTGCTGAGTCTAACTAGTTTGGAATCTCAGGATCTTGTTGAGGAAACTTCTTTTGACACATCTGATTCTACCTAGGCTGAAAGTTCCTAGGTCCATTATTTCTTTCCATTGTGATTATTCTATTGTGCATAAGATTCAATTGTGTAGACTGATCTTCCATAAGTTGGTTTTGACTAGTAACCAAGTCTTTTATCATGTCTGTTACCTTTTCCATGGGATCTTTAGAGGCTCCCTTTTCTTTTGATTCAAAGGCTTTTCCCTTTTATTCGTTGTATGAAGTGTTTCCCCTAGTGTAACCTAGAATGTTGGATTATCCTAAAGACTGCATATTCTTTTCTATTTTCTCGGCCAATTCCTGAGCAGTTTTTAGATTGGCCAGCTCTTTGTCCCTTAATTGGTACCTCAAATCACCAATGAAAGCTTTGATGTAAGATATGAGGATGGAGGCATCCCTTGGCTTGATTTCTCTAGGGAGGTCCGCAACCACACGTGTGAACTTAGTATTAAATTCATCAATGGTTTCATTCTCCATATTCTTTATGTTATGGAGGGAAGCAAGCAGATGTCTTGGTTCTTTCTTTTCCCCCCATTTCTTCTTAAAACCCTCTAGGAATTCACTAAGAGTTTTATATGAATCATCATCTAGGTCAAAGTACCATTTTTCAGCATCATCTTCCAAGGATAAAGCAAAGAGTGTCATTTTGACATCGTCATGGTCATGGGCAACATCATTGCAATAACTGACCAGGTGCTTTTCAAACTTTTGAAGGTGAGACTTGGCAGTGATGGCATTATTGCCCTGAAATATGGGGAGGTTCTTGATAGCATCTTTTGGAATGGCATGGGGAGCACTTGCTATCTAAGAAAATTCAAGGGGTTTGAATAATTCCGTAATTTCTTGAGATTGGTGAACATGACTCTCTACAAATGTGTGATGGATATCTGAGAGGGATTGGTCTCCTAAATATTCAAGGTTTCTACAAGAAGTCTACCTATTCAATATTTCCCTAATAAACCTTTCGAGATCAGGGAGAGGATTGAATAATTGTCAGCGGTTTCTTCGAATAGAAATTCTTGGAGGGATGTTAGACAGTGGAGTCACCAGATGGATCAAGTTTTAATTTTTATGTTTTTTAAAGACTAGATCAATCAAAAGTTTTTATCATTTTAGTTGTTTAGAAAAAAGTTAAGGTAAGTCGTACTCAGGAATAAAAATATTTATCCCCAGCAACGGTGCCAAAAAATGTTGCCACCTTACACACACCTTGGTCACGTGGTAGAAATCTTCAAGCCACTCGATGTGTCCTTGGGGGCAAGTCTCAAGTGAAGGCTATCACCTTGTTCTTGAATCCTCCATTTAGGCTTAACTCCTAATGAATCCAAGGGGGGTAGACCCTATTAAGTTGCTAAGTATAATTACTTAGTATGGTGATGTTAAACTGAATGAGTTGCTTAGGAGTTTGAAATTTAACTATACACAATCAATGATGACAAGATACAAAAAAGAACACATGAAAGCACAATGCTGAGACACAATATATATATAAAGCAAGAAAATAACCAGTGCCTTAGAATGGAGTCAAAATAAAATAAATGTACTTGCATGTGCTTGGAGTGAATGTTTTGCAATTGCCTCTTGGTACGTTTTAAGTTAATGTGAAAATATGAGTTGATTAAAATTAGGCGAAGGGGTTGACTCTAGATATACCCGAGAGTACTTGGAGTATGTCCAAAACTAAACCTTCACGGCTACCCATAAGGAATATGTGGGCTGAATGGAGTCTCTGGGGCTATTGTTCAGAAGTTCCCGCTTCCTTTGGGTATTTTGCCACCGTAATGGTTTGATCTAGGTGTTGGATTTTCACCTGATGGTTTGTCAATTTGGGAGAGTGAATCCTAATTATACTAGTCACTCAAGTGCTTTTGATACATCTTGACGGATCGAACGAACCACATCTAAGTCCAGAGCATACACACCGAAGTCTTGTCAATTTTAGTAAATTTTGAGATGGATGTTCTTGTTAAAAAGAAAACCCTCCAGGAACCTCTTTCGATCCAAATGGATCTCAATAAAGGAATCAAGTAGGGGTTAATTTTATTAAAACTGAAGAACTAGTTGATTAAAAGAAAACCAAGATACACAATGCTGGTTCTCTAATTAGTCCTACCACACATCTCTTTCCCCTTTTTGGTCAATCGGGAAGTTGTGGGGTAAGTATTAAATTACTTTGAAACCTTATATATGGAATATGGAATTGATAATAAACCAAATTATACTACCTTTCATATTATAACTACACTAGATTCCAAAAAAAAAGAACGAAAAGAAAGAAAAAACACCGACGCAAATCCCCCCAAGGGGGATGGGGAATGGGCTCGAAAGAGCCTATTCAAAAAGTTATTTTTATTAACAGTAATTACAATATTATAGAACTGATATAATTCCTCTTGATCCTTATATAGAGTGAAATCGAGAGCTTACAAAGTGCGGAAATTAAAGGTTTTAGTCAAATGGGAGACCCCTGAGGGGATTTGAACGCTCCTGAGGCCATTTTCAAACAGTAGCTTCCTTTATTTTCTGTCAAACCTGATAAAAAACAGCAATCATATTAGACTAAAATATTCCCGAAAGGGCTCTGAAATTACCTTTGGGTCAGCTTACTTTTAACAAAAAATAACTAAGTTAAAACTTGTTAAATTGGGGTAATCTAGTTATGCAAAAAGGAACCAAGGAAAGAAAGCTTTCCTTGGGATATTGGCTTGCTGTTTGGGCAGCCAATAAAATTTGCACTTTATTTCAGAATATGAATCTTTAAATAATGAAAAAGAAACTACGTTATGAGCAAATTTTAGATCTATGACTTAGCTACTTGCAAAAGGGGTAATTCCTACACCTAGATCTATCTTTATGAAATGATACTCTTTATGAAATTGCAGATATAAGAAGCAAGAATATTATGAAATAGATCTAATAATATATATTCAATTCTTAGAAATAGATCTGATCATAAGAGGAAGAGATAGGTAACCGGAAGATTGATTTTTTTAAAGAAAGGAGGAAGACAAGGGGAAAGGCCCGTTGTTGGATGGATCTGCAATGGAAACTTGTTAGTGGAATATAGAGGGGCAATTACTTCACAATGTTTTTGGATGTATAGTGGATTCAAACTAAATCCAGAGCTCATCCAATCCTTGCTACTTGAAAGCTAAACACATAATCCTGCAGGAAACCTCATGAGATATGGATATATATATGAAAAAGAGACAAAATTTACATGCAAATAAATGTATTAAACATGTATAATATAGATATTCAAGCATATATTCTATGAGATATATAAAAAATAAGTAACCTTACTTTCCCAACTATACTCCTATTGATTCAGCTGAATCGTTCAAGCCAGACAGAGTTCAGATGCAGAAATTGAGAGAAAAGTCGGCAACATCAATAGCCGTAAGACAATGCTTAATCCACACACATGATAGAATTACACCATTTAGACTCCAAAGCTTCTTTATTCCAACAATCAAAAGATTACAACAATATTACAATATCAAGCCCTTCAATCCAACTCTAACTAGATTGGAAGAGGCTATTGTGATTGGATATATAGAAAAACAAGGAGATCCAGCCCAGGGGGGGAACAAATCCTAAGGAGACACATCAAATCATCTGAAGGAGAGTCCATCAATGCCTGATTTGTGTCTAGCTGAGCTAGATCTGAGTCTCACTAAGTGAAACTATCAATCGGGGGGCTGATCTGACTGACACCTCAACTTGTTGACTAAAGCATCCACCAAAACTCATCCAGATGAGCCAAAAATGTGTGGAGGAGAGAGGGAGGGTGAAATTCCCCATAAAGGATGTTGAAGATCAACTCTAGATCTAATTTGATCACCTCCTTCAGTCAAGGATTTGTCAGATTTAGTGAATATGCTTCAGATCTGACTGATTTCAATCAAATCGGCTGAGAATCCACTGATCTATGATTTTGGATTTGCTCCATTATTCATCAATTTATTAATTAAAATCATCAATAATTGATTTTTGGGGATTTCTGACCTGAGTGATGGAAAATCACTCAAAACTAGGAAATAGATGGTCCATGGGTTTACATGATGCTCTTAGCTTGAAAATGAGCACCTACATGAATGAAACTGATTATTTGGCCCACTTTTATTACAAAATCATTTTTTCCAATTAAACTATTAAAAAATAGCCTAAGTTTTGGAAAAATTAAATTTTAATAAAAAACACTGAAAAAATTAAAAAATTGATAAAATGAAAAAACCTAGGGGGACTTAGACATGTTCATATGTCTCGACCATGCTGTCTAGCATGTTTATACATTGACACATAGACTCTAATAACCTCAATAAGCCTAAATGCCAAGGAAACCACCCCAAATTTGGAGGTATGGAGTGAAAAACTCAAAAACTATCAGTCGTTTATTCAACAACCAATAATAACCAAGGGAAAAAACACCCTGGGTTGATCGGATTGACAAATAAAGTCTAAGAGACCAAGTATTTTATAGACACTATCATGCAAGAACATTTATTACAATTCCCCCATGGGGTATGAACATGTGATATAGTACAACAAAGCTTCCCATAAGCAAGACTAAAGGTTCTCTGAAGTTTAAACAAGTTATCCTTGCCCAGTTCACCAGGCTCACTTGATAAAAAACCACTAAGTACAACTTAGGTGGTAACATTTCTATCCACACTATTCTTCCCATCAGGATCTCTAGAATATCTTGAGATCTATCCAAAAAATAAGACATAGTATCCAAAATCTCTTCTAATGTGATATCTATTTGCAAAATCTTACATTTTTCTTCCACAACACACATTTGCAAATGGTGGATTTTCCTTGTTTGAGTGATAACATGTTCTTTTAAAGGTTGGAAGTATGTCTTCTATTCTATAGCAGCCTTCAGGGATGATGTATATGAAGCATTATGTTCTTCCAAGGCTGCCACATGTATTTGATATTGTTTTTCTCTTTCTTCTTGTGGTGGCCTTCTCCGCTTCTAACTCGGCAATTATGCTTTGTAACTAGTCATTTTCTATAATCAAATTTTATAGGACACCTAGAGGTCATCTTTTTCAGTCTTCAACACCTGATGCTCTAGCTGTAGCCTTTGTAATTCTGCTAAGCTGTTCTGAGCATCCTTTTCCATTTTCTCTACAGAAACTTCTAAAGCCATCTTATTTGCTTGCAGAATCTGGGGTTATGTATTTGAAGTCATCACTTCATTCTGCATGTCCTCATATTTCCTCTTCAACTTATGACCTTCATCCCTCTCTCTCTTCAGTGTTTCTTTTGATTGAGTTGTGTTCTTTCTTTATTTCCTGAGATTCGTCATCAGCCTATGTACATTATCTCTAGTATCTTGGGTTAATACCACCCTAGCTCTTGCTGTTAATCTTAGATCTGCATCTGTCCCATACACCAAAGTCTTGTCAATTATCATCTTTCCTGATTGTCCTCCTGTTTCAACCTTTTTCTTGGTTCTTTTAACAATCCTTTTCTTCTCCTTGTCATAGAAAATGGTGCTGAAATCAGGGATCTCTTCCCCTTCTTTCTACATGAAAGGGATCAAATTCATTCCAGAAAACACAGCTTGCCCTTGATTGCTACTAGAAGCTACAGCAAGCTCCTGGGGATCAGGATTATCTTGTTCAAGCCCTTCATCTGTATGATCATGTGCCCCCTCTGTATCCATTTGTTCAGTAGTCTGTTGGTCTTTCTTAGATCCTGTTAATCTCAGACCTTCACTTTCTTCTTGTCTTTTCTTTGTCTCTGCTTCTTCATTCCTCTTTTTGTCCTCCTCTTCCTTCTTTGTTTCTTCCTCTGCAACTCTCTTTCTTCCTTCTTCTTCGTTCTTCAGCCAACTCTTTGTCTCTTGTGCTACCCTTCTAGCACCTTCTTCCCTCTTTTTGGCCACTTCTTCTTTAGTTGTCTTAGTCTTTTGTGCAATTTTAAGTTTTTCGCCCACAGTAGTGATTTTTTGTTTAAATCTCTTCTTTAAGGCAGTCATATTATTTGCACTACTGAATGTTTCCTCATCCTTGTCCCAGAAGTTGGTATAATCAAAATGACTGTTTGCCTCTTTGCAGTGTTCTACTACCTTATTTTGGAAGTCATTCCTGTGAAAGTTCATCTCACCAAAATGGAAGTGCTCCAGCTCTTGCACAAATTCTGCAGTCTATTTTACCATTTCAAACTTATAACTCCCTAGCCAGAAAGGTATGGCAGGATATGCTTCCTTTTTATGCTTGAACAAGAAACTCCCCACACCATCAAAATATACTTGCCTAAGTGCCTCTTTATGTAGCACATAATTAGTGTCATATTTAGGGAGTAGAGAAGGTGCCCTGGAGCCACCATACATTCTGATATACATTCCTTCCTCAGTTAAATAATAGTCTCCATATTCCTCAATGACTTTGAACACTTCTTTGGACATGCAATTGCATTCGGTCAGGAAAATCAAAGTGTACAAAGGCATGATGAAGTGTTCACATATTTCTCTGTAGTAGCTATAGAATTTGTGTGCCCAAAATAATTTATACATCGTGTAAACCGGGGTCCTCTCCCTATCCCAATTACACCTCAAGGCTGGAAAATATTGGGTACATAGTATACCGTCAACTAGGATAGAGCTCATGTAGAACTCTGACTTCTTCTATGACACCCCTCCCAAAGCTAACGATATCCATGCTGAGAGGCTTTTGGACACTATGTTTTCCCAATTTAATATGGTTCCTTGAGTGGCCACATAGAAAAAAATTGGTATCCATCGCAATTTAAATCTTTTTCCATGAGCTCTCCCAAAAATCGTATTGAGCATTAGTGCAATAAATATATAAGGATTCTAGAGAGTGGATGTATCATATTCTCCTAATGTCTTAGTTCGAAAGTTCTTCCCTGGTATCATCATTCTTTTTACTGTTTCTACTAGGTCCATAGCTATCTCTTTCAACTAGCTTTCTGTTAAGTAAATCTGAGCAGGAGGCAGATGATATCGCATGGAGACATAAGCATGGTTTTATGTAGCATAGCCATGTTTAGTAGTATTTTCCAAAATCATCATAGTTACATCTGCCCTAGGAAGAATCCAACCTATCACCTCTGAGGACGGGAACAACTTAGGTCTTATAGCTACTTTCATAAGAGAAAATTTCCCAATGTTTTCATAAATAGGCAGCTCTTCAAATCCTACATTAGGCACCTTCTGATTTGCAATCATCCTTTATATTTCACCCCATTTATAATCTGGTTTGACCCCAGTGATAGCTTTGGTATCTTCATATATGTATTCCACCTTAGTGATGATTTCAACCTCTGGTTCTCCTTCGGCAATAGGATCCTCCTTCTTTTGTCTTTTGGCAATATTTTCTTTGCAACAGTCACCGTGTCATAAACACAGTATGTTCTTAGACCATTTGAGCTTTTAGTAAGTGTTTTAGCAATGAAGAAAAATTGTATCAACCTACTTACCTCTTCCATATGCATTCTCAAAAAAAAACTATACAGAGTATTAATGCATGAAAAGAAAATATGACAAGGAAAAATAAAGTCTTGCAAGTTGTGTTTTGAAATCCTCTAAGAACAAAACCCTGATAGAAAACTCTTCATTTATCCCTTGCTTCATTCGAACTAATCTACCTCCTCCGATAAAAGAATGAACCACACTATAATTATGGCTAATCCTCAAACTTCAAACCCTATACTGTGTTCTTCAATGCGGAACATCTTAACTTGACCAAAATATTGAACCCCCCCCCCCCCGTCGTCCCATAAAATAGGGTAAATTCTTGCAAATAGTTTAAAAGAATCCCCAAATGACCATGAATAACCAAAGAATGGGTGGTGCAGACAGTGTAACACTTGTCTACATCAACCCCTTAATATTTTGGATTGGAATGAAACAATCATAACGGCTCAACAACGCAGGCACAAAAAATCCCCACCGCCAAAGAAAACTATCCAACTAGGTATTATGCCTTACAACAATAAGCATACCACGAGGATAAATATTCTTTCTAAATGGATAATGACACAACTATGGAAAACCTAACCAGGGAAAACCATGGTTCTCAAAATGACCAATAAAAAAAAAAGAGGAAACCATGGTTTGCCTACATGGCAAAACAATGTGTAGTCGGCGTGATGACCCAAAAACCTCCATGATAGCATGCTAATGAGTGAAATATGGGCAGATGGGCATGCTAAATAGCTTAATCGACAAGGATGGGATCGGACACGATTTTCAACAAGGATTAGAACAAAAAGAAATGCTCCACCTCTATATATAAACCTTGGTAAGAGAAAAGGTGGGAAAACCCTATCAGGGGTCGAAATCTCTAAACGTTAGGCAGATAGTTCAATAGGCAGCCACAACGATGACAGACAAATGAAATGTGGGTCCCGCGATAACATAAAACCCGTTGGTGGTTGAAATCTCTAAACATTATGGGTTGGTGACTCAAACCTCAATGTTTTCTACAGTGTCGGCAATGCAAGCCTAAGTGCTACCGTGATGTTGGTACTTTCGAGCACTAAACACTGTCGTAGTGTTGGCGATTGCTATGCATCGACGATCAGAAAAACTAACGCACCAAAAATTCAAACCATAATACATTTCGTAGTGTCGGTGATACAAAGGACAAGCCCTCTGATCCAATCCCGAAACTCGTTCCGATAGCTATAAAAAAACAAGTCATTTATAGTAAAAAAGGCTTAAACAATAAAACCAAAAGGGATGAAGGCCACATATCAACGAGAAATAGAACTTTCCATCGGTACGTTCATCATTTCCCTTTCGAAACTTCAGTGGCATAGAGGACTAATTACCTGACTCCCTCATCAATTGACCTGCGACAGCGATAAAACGAAATCATCGAAAAATAAGAAAAGATTAAGTGCTCAAATAAAAACAAAAGACTCTTTGGCTGGGAAATGGTAATACTAGTTCATTTAACCTCTAAAACAATAGAAAAAAACAATCAACTAATCCTCCAACCTCCTAAAGATCAATTTTAAGCAGAAAAAACTGGACTTCCAAGACAGCTTTAAAGAAATCAAACAAACCTGAGCCAGATAAAATCAAAAGGAGGGTCCAAAAATTTTCAAAAAATTTAGGAAAAGGTTGCACCTGTAACAATTGGTGACTACCTGGTGAACACAGATCTCTGGACAATTTTTTCTTTCAGCAACAGACTGTTTGATGCTACCAACATGTTGAATTCTTCTAGACGTACGGATTTCCAAATGGTAGATGTATGCACTTTAATCATTGATGATAGTCCAATTTAGGGAAAAAGGAAACCAAGATTTCAAAGTCTAGATAACTCTTTTGAGGCCAAGAATATGAGTTTCATTTTTTACCTCTGCCTTTGGGTAGCTACCAGCTTAGACACCACAGGATTGTAACATATGGTAAATAGAAATATTCGTTTTTTCCTCATTCCCATGCCATTTCGCACTTTTGTGCTTTTGGACTTTTGTCCTTTCTATTGAGTCCTCCTTTTTTCCTTCTTTCTGAAATTCTTAATTTAGGCTCCTCTATCCATAGTGTCCTTTTGTGTGAGATATGTATTTAATTTTCATCTCACGGACGGAGAAGAACTTTGGCAATATTGTACTAATATGTTTCAGTACTTTGTTTTGATACATATTACTTTCTTAGGAGATTTTGACTCTTATTTTCCTTTTGGATTTCAATTCCTGGCATGGGATCACTTAAATATAATATACTATTTACCATGCTTCATCTCCATGGGTCTTTTGTTGTCACCACCTAAGACATTTTTAATGTGAGATGAATGGAGCCTTGAAATAGTATTCCAGACCTTTTGATACTGAGTTATTTTACAAGGATTAAGTAGGACTTCAATGTGTTCATAGCCATTTAGGAAAACTGCTAAACTAGAAGAAGTTCTTTTAAATAAATCAGTAGTACATAGTCTTATAATCAAGGATTTTAGTTAATCCATAATTCTGATGAACTCCATGCAACCAAAGTTGTGCCTCTTTATTAAAATCAATCAAACTCTAACTAAAACAAACAAAACAAAATAAATCAAAAATAAAACAAACCAATCATTTTATTTATGTACAAGATAAACAAGAAATAAAAATCAAGAAAAATAACGTTTGAGAACTAAATCATTATCTGGTAAGTTCTCTTCCCACCCCTGTAAATCTTGCAACTTGTAAGTTGAGGGGCCAAGCTTTGCTGCAATTTGAAAAGGGCCTACCCATAACTGTTGAAACTTAGTGTGCTTTCCTTTTCATCACGTGGATGATCCCACTTAAGAACCAGATATCCCACTTAGAATTCTTTGTTTCCTTCTTTATACTTATCAAACCAACATTTCACTACTTCCTGTTGATTCTTAAATCGTTCTTTGGATTTGGACCTAGACTCTTCCAACTTCAAAAGATTATAGATTCTAATATGTAGGATTTCATTATCGGTACCTCTAGATTCCTGAGCTATTATGGAATATGGTAACAAAATGTTGGGAGGAAGAATAGCTTCTTTTCCGCAAACAAAAGTGTATGGTGACACACCTAAGGAGTTCTTGGGTGTGACTCTATCAGCCCAAATACCATTATGTAATGCTAAATGCCAACTTCTCTAATTTTCTATCATAGTTTTCTTTAGAATTCTAATCAAATTCTTATTTGTAGATTCTTCCAAACCATTTCCTTGTGGGTAATAGTTTGCGGAATAATGCAACTTGATTCCTCTTTCATTAGCAAATGCAGTTAATCTCATAGAAGAAAAGTAAGTAGCCTTATCAAAAACTAGGGAAATTGGAACCCCAAACCTGGTCATAATGTGATCTTGTAAGAAATCCAACACTGCATCTTCATTCACTTTTTGTAACAGAATGAACTCGACTCATCTGGTGAAGTAATCAGTTGCCGTCAAAATGTATTTTTGCTGCAAGGAAGAATTTGGGTTTATCTCTCCAATGATATCAATCCCCCATTGTTCAAATGGTTCTGTTCTCATCACCAGTTTTAAAGGCCCTGCTGCCTTAGCTTGTCTTTCACCACCTCTTTGACAAGCATCACACTTTTTGACATGAGCATGAGCATCCTTAAATAGTGTAGGCCAGTAATATACAGCTCTAAGAATCTTATGGGCTATTGTATCTCCAGAAAAATGACCTCCTGCAAGCCCATCATGCAATTCTGTAATGACCTTTTTTGCATCTTCTTGTTCTAAGCATCTGAGAAAAAATCCATCATAATTATTTCTGAATAATACTCCATCAATTATCTAATATGAATCTAATTTTAGACGTACTGCTCTTCGTTGTTTGGAATTCCAATGTTCCAGCAAATATCCTTCTTAAAGGTAATGAGCTAGGTCCCGATACCAGTAATTTGGAGTGTTAAATAGAGGGCATACATCCACCATATGTAACTCAGCTTCATTATCCCAACTACTTTCTTCATTGTCTTTACCTTCAGCGATTAGTTTACACAATCCTTGCCTTGTTACTATGGATGCTGGTTTGAACTTAAGATCATATTGTTGTAAGGATGTTACCCAGTTGCCTCTTCTTTCTCCTAATTCCTTTTGTACAAAAAGAGATCTTACAGCTGGATGTGGAACTATTACCTTAGTACGGTTCTTAAGTACATATGGCCTGAATTGCTTTACTAATTTGAAAACTGTATAAGCTTGTTTATCAACAGTTGGATAATTCATTTCAGATCCCTGTAGACCAGTGCTCATAAATGATATGGGGTACTCATCTTCCCCATCCTTCTTCTGCGTAAGCACTGCTGCCAATGAATCATCTGGTGCAAAAGTGTACAGGATAAAATCTTTTTCAAAATTTAGACTTTTAAGTAATGGTGCATGAGAAATAGATTTTTTTATCTTACTGAATGCATTATTTTCCACATTAGTCCATTTAAATTATACACTTTGTTTAAGCATTTGTTGCAAAGGTTTGATAATTTGAGCAAAATCTGGTACAAACCTTTGCACAAAATTAATTGTCCCCATGAATGATTGCATACCCTTTTTGTTATGGGGTAAAGAGATCTATTCTATGGCTTTAATCCTTTCTGGGTCTATGGAGATCCCTTTCTTAGAAACAACATGACCCAGTAGCTTTCCTTCTATGACCGCAAACACGCATTTCTTAGGATTCAATGAAATACCATATTTTCGACAACGCTCAAAAATTTGTTTCAGATGGAATGCATGCTCCTCTCTCTTTTTTGAAAATATTGTGACATCATCAAAATATACCACAACACTATAGCCAATTAGATCATAGAAATCTATATCCATGGCCCTCTGGAAAGTAGCTCCAGCATTTATGAGTCCAAATGGAATTCTCCTATAAGCAAAAGTTCCCCACTTGGTTCTGAATGTGGTTTTAAGCCTATCCTCTTCAGCTACTAATACTTTATTATAGCCATAGTAATCATCTAATAATGAAAATAATTTAGAACTTGAAACCATCTGCGATATTTATTCCATGGGTAGGACTGGATAGTTATCTTTATCTGACACACGGTTGAGGTTTTTGAAATCTACACAGAGCCTGATTTCTCCTAAATTTTTCCTTACTGGCACCAAATTCCAAACCCATTCCGAACATTTGAATTTAAATATAATCTTAGCATCCAACAATTTTTTCACTTCACTTTGAATTAAAGGTTCCAGCTTCGAATGCATCTTCCTCGAAGGATGTTGGTAAGGCTTGACTCCATCTTTAATCGGGATGACATGTTGTATGATCTTTGTGTCATATGTTTTAACCTCTTCATATGTCCAGGAAAACACATATTTGTACTATTTAAAAATACTAATGAACTTACCCCTTTTTCCCAGAGAATAGCACTTTCCCAAATTTACATATCTAGGTTCAGCTTCAGTCCCAAATTCATTATCTCAAATTGCAAGGATGAGCTATAAGTCCTGGCATTCACTGGCTTTCTGAACTTGTTATTTAAGTCAAACATTCATTCCAAGGTACTGACTCCCTTAGGAACAAAATTCCCAAATTTTAATTATGCTTGATGTTCTTCATCATCTATCATTGCTCCTTTAAAAGTCTCATCATTCATCAAGCATTCCAAAATTTGTTGATCATCGTCAAAAACCCGTAGATTGGTGATCATATCCGGAACAGAAGGCCTGAAAATTAATTTAATAGAGCATCTATTATTAGGAGGTACTAGCCTTGCAACTAAGGTAGCTAGTAAATCAGCGGCTACATTCTTTAATCTAGGAAGGGACACAATATTAAATGCATGAAAATTTATAAGCAAATCCCAAACTTTATTTTGATAGGCTTTTAAATGTGCTGAAATACAGTGTATCTTATTTCCAATTTGATTAACAACAATTTCAGAGTCTCCATATACCTTCAGATTTTTCACTTTCAGTTCTATTTCCTTTTTAATTCCATGAACTAGTGCTTCATACTCAGCTATATTATTTGTACATTCGAACTATAATCTACAAGAAAGAAAATGTTTATTTTTTCTTGGATCAATCAAGACATAGCCAGCTCCTGATGCTTCCAATGTTTTGGATCCATCAAAATAAAGGGACCAAAAACTATCTACTTCTACTGAACTTGAATTAAAAACTACATCTGAAACTAAATCTACTATTTTATAGTCAATATCATTAGCCCATGAAAATCGAAGGAGATCAGGCTGAGTGTCAAGTATACTGCTGGATTCTTCAACTTGGTAATTTCCTAGTTGCAATCCAATAAAGTAATTTCCCAACACAGAGTTTAACTGAGTAACATTGTACTTCATTTGAGGCTCTCTTACTACTTTTATTTGATTGGGACTTCCTTTATGAGGAAACCATAAATGTGACCAATCTGATGCAAAGTATCCATCTATCCTTTCTAACCAATCTCGACTCAAAACAAGTCCATAAGCGAATCAGAACATCTTCCATTTCCTTGATTACTTTCACAGCTGTCCTACCTAACTGAAGAACCTGCCAAGTAGATGGTTTAGGTTGTCCATTGATTTTATTCCAGACAGAAAATGGCATAACATTGTCTAATGCTCTTGAGTCTACTAAATAGTTGTGCACATTATAGTTGAAAATATCAAAGGTTAGGAGAAATGCTAGGGTTTTATACTTAGACTTACATCCCACACTTGATTAACCAATTTCTTCTTCATGTTGGTTGTTAGTGGGAAGCCCTTCTTTTGGTACTTCAAGTGCTTTTAACAATTTCTCTTTTTGCTGAGGTACATTACACATTTCAAACAATGAGATATTTGCCTTAGCCTTTTTAATGTCTTCCACAATATCATACCCCATCTAAGGTTCTTTGATATTCTTCTTGACATTATCAATCTTGTATTGAACAGGCTTAACAAGCATATTAATTTTCTTTGGATTTTGACTTGAAATGGTAAATTCAGGTATTTTAATAGGTGTAGTGTTCTTTTGTATATTCTTCATATTTTATTGAAGTTTCTTGATCTTAGGAAGTATTTACTTGCCTTCTTTTAACAAAATCTGACTTCTTGTTGTCACATTGGTTTCTAATGTTTCCTCTTGTTTCAGAGAATCTTCTTCTCCTATATCAAACATTGAGACACAGTCCCATAAAACTAGAGTATCCTCCTCTTGTTTTCCTGTAGATTGATTATATTTTTCTTCCTCTTTACTAGTTTTTGTCAGTTTGGAACCTAATAACTGATTCATTACCAGTGTCATAGAGTTTATCCATTGGGGGCAATTCTTCTTAGAATGAGGCTATTGATGAAAAGTACAAAAAATTATCCATGCCTACATCAGTTAAATTCAATGCTGCAGGACTATGTGGAGGAGGCTTAGGTTGACTGTTGTATTCCCTTTTCTTATAATAAGGCTTATATGATTTGTGAGCCTCTTTTTCCTTCTCTAAATATATCACTCTATTGGATAACTTTTGCATCATCTTCAACATCCCTTCAAAATCCTGAGACCGCTCATCCTTATACTTGGTCAGCAATAATGGTATCTTGCTTCCAAAAGTATTTTCTTCGGACCGCACAGGATAATTTTCTATGGTTTCCATCTCAGCCTCGACCTTCTCAACTCATTCATAAGTTTTTGCTAATGTAGGTCTCATTTATGTCTTGGAAAACATGGCTAGATCAGGCCCAAGGGATGAGGTATAGTATTCTATCAGAGCATTGTCAGATGGCTTATTCACTACAGTAAAAATTTTTAGGTAAGAAACAAATCTTTGAGTAAAATCATGTACTTTTTCTTTTCTTTCTTTATTTAGAGCACATAACCCCTTCATTAATGATGCATGAGTTTTATGAACTGCATATTTACTTCTAAACATTCTCTCAAATGTGTTCCAATCTGTGATTGAATTTGTAGGAAGTGCAAAATACCATGAGGCTGCTTTCCCTTTTAGAGTGTGGGGAAACAATCTACACACTATGTGTTCATGCTCCCTAGCTCGTAATCCTTCTATAAACAAGTAAAAATCTATAAATGATTATCTACCAAAATTCCTTCACCTAGTTCAAACTTAGGTAACATCTTGTCAAAATATTGAGGCAAATCATGCAAGGGAGGTGTCAAATTTAAAGGTGACCTAGCTCTCCAAGCAAGTAGTGGAGGTGGTTGATTTGCATTTGCATGAGCCATGATTCTAAGTGGAGAATGAGGCTGTGACTGAACAGGGGTCTAACAAGGTGAACAGTAAGGTGAATCTGGATCCAATTGATTCAAAGGTTGGTCAACTTCTTGTAAGGTTTATTCTACTAGTTCTTCAATATCTTCTACCAACACCGAGTCTTCTAATTGAGGGTGATATTTCTTCTGATACTCTCTTCTAGGTAAGACAGAAATGATAGGTAATCCTCCAATATTTTTCACATATGCCCTAGTGATTCTTCTTAAATCATCAACCACATCATTATCTACATGATACAGATACTCTTTCTCTTTATCTTCAAGAGTGTATTTGCGAGACACACTACTTTTAGAACTGTCACTAGTGGAGTGATTTCAAGGAAGTGAGCTTCCTTGGCCAGCCATGCATTGGTGGCCCTCCCACTCTAGCACCAAAAATGGTTGAGGCCTAGAAAATTACAGGTAACAATAGTTAGGGATTCTCCCCAATAAACATTCCCAACTAGCCCATTACTATTTGGTATGGGGAATCTGTATGGTTTACAGTCCGGATACCGTAGGTCAAGTAACAAATTAAAAGGTTTTTCCTGTTATAGCCCGGTCCACCATATATATTTTTAGGTTTTTTATGTTTAAGTTATGATGTGCAAGTGCCTATCTAAAAATTCAAATTTATAGAGATGTGAGGAGTATCACAATGTGATGTGTAGGTTCTTACCTCTCGTCTTACCTCTCTCGCATCTAAATCACAAACAACTAGAAAATAACTACAACCAACTAACATATCGTCAGAGAGAAAATATCAATTATCAATGAGTAATGTATTTCTATGCATGTATTAAAAAAAATTACAGATAGTTGTTATTTATTCCAGAACACATGAACATTAATAGAAATATAAACAACAATCTAGCTTATTGTTTTATGACAACCTTCATTACTCACATTGGAAATTTCATGGAATAAACTATAATACATTCGTAACATAAACAGAAATGCAATGAGTTAGAACGATCTTACATAGTAATGGAAATAAGCTGAAAACAAAATAGTTCACATTCAACTGATCCATAGCAAAGCATTTGAAACATTCCACCAAACTTTCTCCAACAGAAACTTGTAATTATTTATTGTAAAAAGAATTAGTTCTTCTTACAATATACTCTCAAAAATTGCTTGGGAAAGAAGTCCCTTTATATCTATACTCTACTATATTTATACAAAAATAAAAACCTTTGGGCTACCCCTCAATGACTTTTGGGCTTTCCCTACCTCTCAATCCCAAAATTTTGTCTTGTAGTAAGTGCTCATAATTTATACAATATATTACATTTTAAATCAAAATTTTATAGAACACTTTATGAAGAGGGGCCCTCTTGGTCATTTATGAACTTTTTCCATGCCTGGGCTTCTGCTGCCATGCCTTCAAAATTGGAGGGTTCAAGAAAACAGATATTTATCTCATACCTAGCAGCCTGATTCTTAACTACTCCTGTTCTCGTCAGACTCAGGCACAGTTATTCTTCTAGTAAGTGCATACTTACTACTGCATGAGCCACTGCATTCTTCAGAATCTATTCATCTAGATCCTTGACTTGTTGGATCTCCTGCTCGTCTTCCTGATACCTATTCTATACATTTTCTAAGAACAGCTCATGTTCTGGTATCACATCTAATCTTTTTTCTGTAGAAACATGGAATCTATTGTATGTGACCATCACTCTTCTATAGTACTCAGCACATAACCCTCTCATTTTCTTTACAGTTTTCTTGAATTCTTCTGCAGTATTGATTGCAAACTCTAATAAATCATATCCTGCTTTAAAATATGTCAATATTTAACTGGTAGTTCCATAGGAGGTTCCTCATTTGTTTCTATCCACACTATTCTTCCCATTAGGATCTCCATAATCTCTTGATATCTATCCAAAAAATAAAACGTAGTATCCAAAATATCTTCTAATCTACTATCTATTTGCAAAATCTTACATCTTTCTTCCTCAACACACATTTGCAAATGGTGTATTTTCCTTCTCTGAGTGAGAACATGTTATTTTAATAGCTGGAATTCTATCTTCTATTCTGTAGCACCCTTCAACGATGCTGTCAATGAAGCATTATATTCTTCCAAGGCTACCACCTGTATTTGATATTGTTTTTCTCTTTCGTCTGTGGTGGCCTTCTCCACTTCTAACTCAACAATTCTCGTTTGTAATTGGTCATTTTCTGTACTCAGAGTTTCATAGGAAACCTGGAGGTCATCTTTCTCAGTCTTCAACACTTGATGCTCTATTTTCAGCCTCTGTAATTCTGCTAAGCTGTTCTGAGCATCCTTTTCCATTTTCTATACAAAAATTCTAAAGCCATCTTATTTTCCTACAAAGTCTAGAGTTCTGTCTTTGAATTCCTCACTTCATTCTACATGTCCTCATATTTCCTCTTCAACTTATGACCTTCATCCCTCTCTCTCTCTTCAGTTTTTATTTTAATTGAGTTGCATTTTTTCTTGATTGCTCGAGATTAGTCATCATTCGATCTACATTATCTTCAGTAGCTTGGGTTAACACCACCCCAGTTCTTGCTGTCGATCTTGGATCTGCATCTCTCCCATACACCAAATTCTTGTCAGTTATCATATTTCCTGATTTTCCTCCTATTTCAACCTTTCTCTCACTTGTTTTAACAATCCTTTTCTTCTCCTTTTCATAGAAAATCATGCTGAAATCAGGGATCTCTTCCCCTTCTTTCTGCATGAAAGAGATCAAATTCATTCCTGAAAACACAGCTTGCCGTTGAGTGCTGTCAGAAGCTGTAGCAGGCTCATGGGGATCAAGATTATCTTGTCCAATCCCTTGATCTATATGATCATGTGCCCCCTATGTATCCATTTGTTCAGTAGTCTGTTGGTATTTATTAGATCCTGTTAATCTCAGACCTTCACTTTCTTCTTGTCTTTTCTTTATCTCTACTTCTTCATTCCTCTTTTTCTCCTCCTCTTCCTTTTTTGTTTCTTCCTCTGCAGCTCTCTTTCTTCCTTCTTCTTCATTCTTCATCCAGCTCTCTACCTCTTGTGCTATCCTTCTAGCATCTTCTTCCCTCTTTTTGGACTCTTCTTCTTCAACTATCTTAGTATTCTATGTAGTTTTTCCTTTTCTACCCATAGTAATGATTTTCTATTTAAATCTCTTCTTTAAGGTAGTCATATTCTTTTCACTCCTAAACATTTCCTCGCTCTTGTCCCAGAAGTTGGTATACTCAAAATGAATGTTTGCCTCTTTGCAGTGTTATGCTACCTTATTCTTAGAGTCATTCCTATGAAAGTTCATCTCACCAAAATGGAATTTCTCCAGCTCTTGCATGAATGCTGCAGTCTGTTTTACCTTTGAAAACTTATAACTCCCCATCTATAAAGGTATGGCAGGATATGCTGCCTTTTTATGCTCGAAAAAGAAACTCCCCACACCATCAACATATACCTGCCTAACTATCTCTTTATGTAGCACATAATCAGTGGCATATTTAGGGAGTAGAGAAGGTGCCCTGGAGCCACCATACATTCTGATATACATTCCTTCCTCAGTTAAATAATAGTCTCCATATTCCTCAATGACTTTGAACGCTTCTTTGGACATGCAGTTGCATTCGGTCAGGAAAATCAGAGTGTACAAAGGCATGATGAAGTGTTCACATATTTCTCTGTAGTAGCTATAGTATTTGTGTGCCCAAAATAATTTATACGCAGTGTAAATGAGGGTCCCATCCCTATCCCAATTACACATCAAGGATGGAAAAGACTGGGTACATAGTATATAGTCAACTAGGATAGAGCTCATGTAAAACTCTGACTTCTTCTGTGACACCCCTCCCAAAGCTTAAGTTATGCATGCTAAGAGGCTATCAGACACTATGTTTTCCCAATTGAATATGGTTCCTTGAGTGGCCACATAGAAAATAATTGGTATCCATCCCAATTTGAAGCTTTTTCCATGAGCTCTCCCAAAAGTCCTATTCAGCATTAGTGCAATAAATATATAAGAAGTTCGGAGATTGGATGTATCATATTCTCTTGATGGCCTGGTTCGAAATTTCTTCCATGGTATCATCATTATTTTTACTAATTCTACAAGGTCCATAGCTGTCTCTTTCAACTAGCTTTCTGTTAAGTAAATCTAAGCAGGAGGCAGATGATATGCCATGGAGACATAAGCAGGGTTGTATGTAGCATAGCCCTCTTTAGCAGTATTTTCCAAGATCATTAAAGTTACATCTGTCCTAGGAAGAATCCAACCTATCACCTTTGAGCATG
Organism: Pseudotsuga menziesii; assembly: GCA_001517045.1. Lineage (NCBI taxonomy): Eukaryota > Viridiplantae > Streptophyta > Pinopsida > Pinales > Pinaceae > Pseudotsuga > Pseudotsuga menziesii. The sequence goes on along the minus strand of LPNX010824159.1, from coordinate 310,671 downwards.
TGAACAACTCGGGTCTTGTGGCTACTTTCATAAGAGAAGATTTCTCGATGTTTGCATAAATAGTCAGCTCTTCAAATCCTGCATCAGGCACATTCTGATTTGCAATCATCCTTTATATTTCACCCCATTTATAATCTAGTTCGACCGGGGTGGTAGCTTTGGTATCTTCATATATGTATTCCACCTTGGTGGTGATTTCCACCTCTGGTTCTCCTTCGGCAATAGGAGCCTTCTTCTTTTGTCTTTTGGACAAATTTTCTTTACAACAGTCACCCTATCATAAACACAGTATGTTCTTAGACTATTTAATCTTTTAGCAAGTGTTTTAGTAATGAAAAAATACTATATCAACCTAATTACCTCTTCCATATGCATTCTCAAAAATAAACTATACAAAGTATTAATGCATGAAAAGAAAAGATGACAAGGCAAAATAAACTCCTTCAAGTTGTGTTTTAAAATCATCTAATTCCACCATTTGTAACTAAGAACACAACCCTGATAGAAAACTCTTCATTTAACCTGGGCTGCATTCGAACTAATCTACCTCCTTCAATAAAAGCATGAACCACACTATCATTACAGCAAATCCTCAAACATGAGACCCTATACTATGTTATTCAATGTGGAACATATTAACTTGACCAAAATATTGAATACCCCCCTGTCGTGCCATAAAATAGGGTAAATTCTTGCAAATAGTTTAAAAGACTCCCTAGACGGCAATGAATAACCAAAGAATGGGTGGTGCGGATAGTGTAATGCTTGTCTGCACCAACCCCTTAATATTTTGGACTGGAATAAAACAATCATAATGGCTCAACAACGTAGCCTCAAAAAAACCCCATCGCTAAAGAAAATTGTCAAACTAGCTATTCTGCCTTACAACAATAAGCATACCGTTAGGATAAATATTATTTCTAAATGAGTAACGACACAACTATGGGAAAATCTAACCAGGTAAAACCATGGTTCTCAAAACGAGCAATAAAAATAAAAAAAAGAGGAAACCGTGGTTTTCCTATCGGGCAAAACGATGTGCAGTCAACGTGATGACCGAAAAACCTCCATGATAGCATTCCAACGAGTGAAATATGGACATATGGGCATGCTAAATAGCTCAATCGACAAGGATGAGAGTAGACACAATTTTCAACAAGGATAATAATAATAAAAATTCTCCACCTCTATATATATAACCCTTTATAAAAGAAACAGCAAGAAAACCCTATCGGCGATTGGAAACTCTAAACGTCGGGTGGATAGTTCAATAGGCAGCTGCAACATTGGAAAAAAAACCAACTGTGGGTCTTGCGATAGCATAAAACCCATTGGTGGTCGAAATCTCTAAACACTACAGGTTGGTGACTCAAACCTCAATGTTTCCACAGTGTCAGCGATGCAAGCCTAAGCGATGCCACGGTGTCGGTAATTCTGAGCACTAAATGTTGTTGTAGTGTCGGCAATTGTTATGAATGATCTATCAAAAAAACTAACGCATTGGAACTTCAAACCACAATATATTTCACAGTGTCGGCGATACAAAGGACAAGCCCTCTGATCCAATCCCAAAACTCATTCTGATTGCGGTAAAAAACAAGTCATTTATAGTAAAAAAGGGCTTAAACAATAAAACCAAAAGGGATAAATGCCATGTATCGACGAGAAATAGAATTGTCCATCGACACATTCATTATTTCCCTTTCGAAACATCGGTGGCATAGAGGACTAATGCCCTAAATCCCTGGTCAATTGACCTCCAGCAGCAATAAAATGAAATCATCGAAAAATATAAAAAATTTAAGTGCTCAAATAAAAATGAAAGACTCTTCGGTTGGAAAACTATAATACTAGTTCATTTAACCTCCAAAACAATGGAAACAAACAATCAACTAATCCTCCAACCTCTCAAAGATCAATCTTAAGAGGAAAAAACTGGACCTCTAGGATGACTTTAAAGAAATCAAACAAACCTAAGCCAGACAAACTCAAAAGGAGGGTCCAAAATTTTTCAAACAATTTAGGAAAAGGTTACAGCTGCAACAGGACCACAGTTGTCTAAGTTAGGATTCAAGGGGGGTGTTAGGATTTTTAATCCTCCCTTGTCCAAACTATCTATTAGATTATATTTGCATAACTTATGAATCATTTAGTTATTATTGGTTCCACTAGTACCATTGGGTCAAGTTGACCTAATGGGGCAACATGAACCAATCAATAGAGTGTGGGGAGCATATATAGAGGCTAACTGGAACTGACTGTACCTTCATGCATTGGTTTAGGCACATCTTAGACCAATCCCTACAATTTAGGATCCATTGGGTGTGCTGGAACCAACCTCCCTCAGTTATTGGAAGTTGGTAACTAGTTAAGATTAGTCATGCTTCAGTTACATTCAGTTAGATATCCTCTAGTTCAGTTAGTGCCATTTTTGCATGGCTGCATGTGGGAAGGGTCTAGTTCTCACCTAATTCTCACCTACCACTGTAGTTAGACTGGTATGATTGATTACAACTGATTGAGAGATTGGATTCGACATATGGAGTTAGCGATTTGAACTCTTATAGTGTTTTAGACACTTGTAGTTAGCCATGCAATTAGATTGAGTTTGTAGGTTTGAATTCATCTCTCATGATTCGAATTCTCCTTTATGTATTACCATTGTATATTGTTGGGATGTAATGAATTTTATACTATAATTATATTGAGAAATACTTGTTTGTTTTATGTGATATTTGTTTTGTTCAGTGTGTATTATTCATTCCTTTTCACTCCATTATAATTAAGAATCGGATTGCACTCATTTCTCAAATATCTAATGGCACGATAGTTCTAATCACTATTTCATTCTCTTTTGTTTTTCTCTTGCATATTTTGTCAAATAATTTTATTTTGAATATTTCTCTAGCTCCTAGATCTCACTATGAAGTAATTATAACATGGTATCAGATCTTTCTGGAGCTGCAAACAAATTTAGAGAAGTTTTAGTTACTTTTTAGAGCATATTTCCAGAAATTATGAGTATTTTTCTTGGCATGATCTAGATCATTTTTTTCTCACAGTGCACAAGAAGAATGGATAAGACTCAACTATTTCTGACCCATTCAACTATTTTGAATGGAAGGCCAAAATGGTGATCTAGTTGAGGTTGAAAGGACTATGTAGAGTCACCATGGGGACTGAGACCGATCCAAACTCTGCTGTAGAGAAATCTAAGTACTTCAATAGAGTTGATGAATAATTTGGTATGCTTTGTATCAGTACTTCAAGGGATCTCTTATTTCATGTAGACAGTCTTGTCACATCCAATGAAGTTTGGATCAAGCTCGAGTCACTATTTAGAAATAATGGTGAGATGAGAGGCCATCAACATGAAAATGAGCTAATCTAACTGATTCCATCTCACTATGAGACCATCCAAGAATTCTTTTCCAAGTTCAAATCCCTAATGCTTCAGCTAAAATAGTGTGGCATAAAGAAGAAATATGATTATATTATAGTGTCCATCCTTTCTAAGATAGGGCCTGATTATTTTGTGCTTTTCTTAGCATTCCACTCAAGCAAGGTTACAACTAAAAATTGGGGGATTCTTGCGCTATCAAACTTCATGGGGTCTTTGAGTTAGGAGAAGGACAAGATAGTTCAAATGGGTACCATGAAATCAACCAAGGATCAATCCCTTTCTTCTGGTGTATCAAATCAAGAAAAAGGAAAGAATAAATATTTGAAGCAAAGAGAGAAAGAGAAGAAGCATTCAGGTACATAAAGCTCCATCTCTACTAATGGGAGTTCGAAATCCAGGAGGAGGAAGAAAAAGAGAGAGAGAAACACATGTGGCTATTGTGGATTTTCACATATTGAAATATATTTCTTCAAAAATAATATAGACATAATGACCAAGCTCATTGAAGAGAACCTTATTGATCTTCCAGAATTTGCAAGAAGATGGGAGCACAAGGAAGGAGATTGTGAGCCTGTGCATGCTTTTTGTGCATGGTATAAACCCATTTCTTATATATCTATTTTATATGGATATATTTTGTATTTAAATTTTACTTTGACTAGGGGTGCTAGTGTGTGAATGTGGTTGTTTTGTGGTATTCTTGGTCATTTATTAGCTCCTAGAGACTCTCCTACTCATAGATGTGTACACCCATGCCTTTTATTCCTTTATGTATTCCTCCTTACATGTTCGCATATATATTCACGATTATTTGGTTATGTTTGGGATCCTCACACTTGTATGCATTCACATGGATGCCAAGGGATCACAAAGTTTCCCTAATGTATTATAAATATGTACCATACACATCTACAAGATGTACACTAATAGAAATATCGTTCATTGGCAGAATTCATGTGTTATTTCATTCTCGTTTATTGTTCCCTTGCATATTTTGTCAAATACTTTAATTGTTAATATTTCTCTAGATCATATATCTCACTGTGAAGCAATCTCACATGGCATCAAAGCTTTGTGGATCTAAAAAAAATATAGAGAGGTTTGAGTTTATGTTTAGGGCATATTTCCAAAAAATCTTAGTATTTTTCATTTCATGATCTACATAATTTTTGGCACACATTGCGCAAGCAGAATGGAGAAGAGTCGAGTATTGATGACCCCATTCAACTATTTTGAATGGAAGGCTGAAATGTTGATCCAACTGAGGTCAAAAGGCCTGCATATGTTGTAATTTTATCATTTAATCAATATGATCTAGGATATCTTATGACAGAATAACATGCACAACAATAATCACAAGAGACAAGAGACACAAAGAGTTTTCCTCGGAAAAACCATAAAGGAGAAAACCCTGCAACATCCTCATTGATAAAATGAGCATCAATAGCAAAAGTAAAACCCAAAAACACAAAGATGATATCTGACAGCTCTTCTCTCTCTCACTTGTGCGAGCTCCTCCTCTCTTCCTTGTGCACTATAGTTGAGTGAGTGTGTGTTCCAAATAGAGAGTCTCATTCTCTATTTATTCTTGTTTTCCACTTGAATTTTACTCTTACAGGTCCGGCCCCATGAGGAGATTCTAATAACCCTAATACCACTCAGTTGTGGGGACTATTTCCCTAACTTACAATGGAGGGTTAACCTCAATGATTTTTTAAAAATTCCACAGATCCATCGAATATCTAAAAGCCACCTCCATAGAAAATAACTCCATTGAAATACCACGTACGGATAATAGTGTCAACTATCCGATGACCACCTCCATAGAATCCAACAACATCTATATACCACTAATGAGTAAAGGCATCAGATCTTCGATGGATCCTTACAAATAATTCGACCTTCTATACAGTGAAATTTGTCAAATTTCCAACCTCTTATACAGTGAAATGTGTCGGATATTCTACGGATCCTCACAAATAGTCTGACCTTCTATATAGTGAAATTTTTTGGATTTTTGACCTATTATACAGTGAAATGTGTTGGATATTTGACAGATCCTTACAAATAATACGACCTCCTATACAGTGAAATGTGTTGGATTTATGACCTCTTATATAGTGAAATGTGCCTGATATTTGACAAATCCTTACAAATAATATGACCTCCTATACAGTAAAAATTGGCATATTTTTGACCTCTTATATAGTGAAATGTGTCGTATATTCAATGAAAATATTAAAACAGTAGTTGTCAAATATCCAACCTATCTAAGTCATAAATCTAACATGTTCATTTTTATATCGGACATCCATCGATGTGCAACTGACATTTGAAAAAGAAGATGTTTGTCGGATGGTTGATATCATGATGTCAAAAATCAGACATCTATGACATCCAATTTTCGATTCAAAAATTCTAGTGTCATTATTGGGGATAATGCAAGTATAAATATGATGTAAGTATATTTCACTACATGTACAAATGTATCCTCGTGATCTATACCTTTTTTCTAGGAGAAGCCATGTGCTACAAATAATTCCTTGTATTTTTTGATGCTTTTGTCTATTTGCATGGTTGATATTGTAGATCCATTTGGAAGACACTATAGACTTTTCTTCTGATCTTGGGACCAACTCCCATACATCATTCTTGATGATCGACTGATATTATTCAATAATGGCATCCTTACATTCATTATTTTATGTTGTTTCCCCATACTTAGAAGGTTATTCATCAATTATTCCACAAAGTAGTGCTACATAACTTGAGTAAGGTCTCAGTCCCTTACTTGTTGATGTATATGTAACTTTGGAATGTATTCTTCTATGTATCTTATGTATTGTAACCGGATGTTTATTCTGGGATGTTTCTATTATGTATTTGAGTCATGTGGTCATGCCCTAATGTTTCGATCGGGAGGATTAATAATGTAATCAAGTCATATCAAGTCATTAGGTAATTCCCCACAGTTTCGGGGCGCTCGAGTTATTATACACTAATTAAGGTGTAGGCTCGAGTAGTAATTGTTAGGTTGAGCCTACATGTGAAAATGAAATTCAAGTGAATGGATGAATATAAATAGAGAGTGAGAGTCTCTCTATTAATCACTTGTGAAATACATCATTCACTCTCTTAAGTGAGGTGCACTTGTGGAGGAGGAAATATACTGGGACTAGAAGGCCACTGCTGTTGGGAGATCTCTTACTGTTTTGGTGTTGATTCTATCTTAGAGGAAGTTGTAGGGTTTTCTCCTTTATGGTTTCCCCGAGCAAAATCTCTTTGTGTCTCTTTTCTCTTGTGATGTGCTTATGTTTTATTGTTGTGCTTGTTGTTCTCTCAGTGAAAATATCCTAAGATCATAATGCCAGCTTAATGTGATGAAAAACTAACATGGTATCAGAGCTAACCTGAGAACAAGACATTGTGCAGCTGCAGGAACTAGGGCTTCCTATTTTGTGGATCTTCCTCCATATATTTTCAGCAAAAGTATGCTAAGATGACTCTCCATTGAAGGGTGCATCTTTCTGTCGATACGGAATTCAATTTCAAGCATTTTCAGTTTCGATGTGGAAATTAGGGCTTTCTACAGAAGATGAATTTTTGAGTGAGACCAGCATAGGATTTTTCTCCTAATCAAAACTGAATTTTAGAGACCTGGATCAATAAATTTGCTTGGGTGAAACTACGGGAAATTCAAACCCTAGTTTGAACCTGAGCTAGGAGAAACCCTAAATACTAAAACTGCTAAGTTTTAGTACAGTCGCTATATTATTATATTGGTGGAGTCTCAAAAGCTGAAAATTGCAAGGGACAAATTTAAAATCCTGATGAATCCTGTGTCCAAAAATCAGACTCAGATTCGCTGTACTCCAGGAGATATGATCTCTCCAAGTTAGGGTTCCAGCCTCTTCCAGAATTCATCCCTAAACAGGACATCTGGGGAGATATGAAATATATTGAGTTACAGAGGTCCAAATGGAATTCCTGAAGATTTTCCAGAAATGGCATGGACTTTACTTTTGGTTTTCCAAATATCAGACTCAGAAGATGAACCAATGACACGTGGCATTCCATACAACTTCGCTGTTCTGAACAGTCCTGTAACAGGTCACCGTGGGAAAAGGATCATAACTCCCAAATTCTGAAACCAATTCTGATTAAACCTACGTTTTTGGATCAGGTACATGCGAGGTTACCTCCGTCATAAATTTCAGATACACTGGATCATTAATTTCAGATATATCATAGAAACAGTAATAGGCATTTCTACAGAAGAAATCAGAAAAGTAGGGCTTCCTATTTCGGGAGCTTCCCTCCACTGTTTTCAGAAAAGGAGTACATTGGACAGCTCCATTTGAATAGATCTATCTATTTGTCCAATCAGATCTGAAAGATTCCAAGTTTTGAAAATTAGGATTTCTGTGACAAACCCTAGATCAACAAACCACGGGACAAGGACGGACACCTCAAATCGGTAAGATCTAATCCTTTGCTATTTTCATTTGAGGTTCTCATTTCAATATGATATATCACATCATCTTGGTGACAAGCTTGGGGAAATTGACAACTTCCAAGCATAGAATTATTTTATCTCTCTGAAGAAAATGGATTGGACACCTATATGAGTATAGAGGTTCCAGTTTCAGAGGGAGACGAGGTTAGAAGCCTTTCACAAGAAGGAGTTGGTCAAGGCCAAAGAAGACATCATGCTCATGCTGTAGAGGATGATGAACCATCCAGAAAGAGATCCAGATATGAAAGTGAATATTCTTCAAGCAAGGATGAATATGTTCCGATATCAGCTCTCACATGTAACATTACTGATGGAAGTGATGATTGGCTTATAGACAGTGGGGCTTCCAAACATATGACAGGATTCAAGGAATCCTTTGTAAGACTCTCAGAACATGAATCACCTCACAAGGTGAAACTAGGAGATGACTACCAATATCCAATAAAAGGTAGTGGGGAATCTTCATACAAGCTAGACTCTGGTAAGTCTCTAACAATGAAAGAAGTATTGTTTGTTCCAAGATTCAAGAAGAACCTTCTCTCCATTTCAGCATTGATGCAAAAGGAACGCGGGTCGCATTCATAGATGGTCAAGTCATCATGTGGCCAAAAGGAAAGACTATCGATGATGCAGTAGTGATTGGAGAATAAGAAGGGGTTTGTACAAATTGAAGGGCTATCCAGAAAAAGCCTTGATCCATGACACAGTAGAGCCAAATGAGCTTTGGCATAGAAGGCTTGCACATGTGCACTACAGAGCACTACCTATTGCAAGCAAAGTTGTTGAAGGACTTCCAGAGTTCCAAGCAAAGCATGATGGAGTTTGCAAAGGATGTATGAAAGGGAAGAATACAAAGAAGACATTTCCTAGCAGTGAAAGCAAAGCCAAAGGCATTCTAGAAATCATCCACTCTGATGTATGCGGTCCAATGTCATCAAACTCACTAAGCGGGTATGCATACTATGTTTCTTTTATTGATGATTTTTCTAGAAAGACATGGATTTACTTCATGAAAAACAAAGATGAAGTGAAGTGTTCAGCAAGTTCAAGGAATTCAAAGCCTTGATCGAGAACCATACTAAAAAGAATATCATGACCATTCGATCAGATAATGGTGGAGAATTCACTTCGAATGAATTCAAAGAGCTATGCAAAGAAGCAGGGATTAAGAGGGAGTTCTCAACTCCTTATAATCCACAACAGAATGGGGTTGCAGAAAGGAAGAAAAGAACTATCATGGAAGCTGCAAGAGCTATGCTTCATGATCAAGATCTACCTATGCATCTTTGGGCTGAAGCTGCTAGAACAGCAGTGTATGTACAGAACCGTACTCCACATAGAGTGCTCGAGAACAAGACTCCTGAAGAAGTCTTCTTCGGCAAGAAACCAGAATTCAGCCATCTCAGAATATTCGATTTGACCCATGTACATACATATTCCAAAAGAGAAGAGAACAAAACTAGATCCTTCAGGAAAGAAGGGAATATTTGTGGGTTACTCTGAAATCTCGAAGGCTTATAGAATCTACTTTCTAGGATACAAGAAGATTGACGTCAGTAGGAATGCAACATTTGATGAAGACACAGCTTACAACAAATCCAGAAAGAGACCTACTGAAGAACCTGAAGAAGCAGAAGCAGAAGCACCCAGGATCCGTGATGCTATCATGAATGAAGAAGATGATGAAGCTGAAGGCTCAAGAAGGAGTATACCCATGAAACAAATAAAGATAAGTATTCAATTGTCATTTCATGATATTGTTTTGTTATGCATTTGTTTATATTCAGTTATTGTATTATGCATGATAGGATGTTTTCATTAATGATAGTATACTACTAATATGCATGTGATGGGTAAGTAGCTCATGGTGCTATACAAATTCTCCATTGCTACTTATCTAGAATGAAACCTCTTTGCTAACATATTGGATTAGTGCACAATCTCAATGTTGTCCTGGTAGAGATGGAAGGCATCTAGAAAGTTTCAGCGAGATATGGATGAATGCTGTATTGGCTAAAGTAGTTGCATGATCATACATTCATGCATAAGTGTTTGCCAGTATAAATATTCCTTATGAAATGTTTCTAACCATACAATTTCATTTGACTTGTAAGAAAGACCTCATACATAATCGCCTACAAGAAAAGAAGAATGAATACTTGTTTCGAAGAACAAGTGACGACATTTCAAAATGAAGAATAATATGACGAGTGCAGTGACATCATTGAGGCAGAACCTTCCAGCCACCAAGAAGAAAGGAAAGACCAGTTCAAGAAGAATGATGTCTGGGTACAGTATCGAGATCTGAAGAGAAGTTCATAGTTCCATCATGCAGTAGATGGAAACATCGTGGGATACAAAGCAAGATTCGTAGCATGAGGCTTCTCATGAAAAGAAGGCCTAGACTACGAAGAGACATTTGCAACTAGTAAGAGTTTAAACACATACGTAATGATCCTGATGAATATCTTAACCTTTGCTACAAGGTTGAAGATGCAAGTCTATACACTAGATGGTCGCATAGAATATTAGTAGCATAGGAAGCTACTTGTCACTCCGGTACAGAATGTTTTCAGTGCATAGAGCACAGAAGACAGAGGGAGTATGATGCTTCGCTTCAGAGGGAGTGACTACAGAATATGTTGAGGTTCGACATGGTACGAAAGGATGGGCAGATTACCAATGACTCTAGGCTTTACTGAGAGTAAAGCGGATTCCAACCTTTGCTTCAAGGTTGAAGATAGAAGACCAGTGATGCTCCTGTTATGTGTCGATGCACTATTGTTCTAGGCATGGAGGTGTGGCAGAGTCCAGATGGGATCTTCCTTGGACAAGGGAAGTATGCAGTAGAGATCCTGAAGAGGTTCAAGATGATGGACTGCATGTCCACACCCATGGCATCGAACATGAAGCTATTGAGTGATGCTTCATCAGAGTCGGTTGATGCTACGATGTATCGTCAGATGATTGGGTCATTGATGTACCTGACGAACACGAGACCAGATATTTGCTTTGCTGTGAACACCTTGAGACAGTACTTGACAGATTCGAGAAGTGTTCACTTGACTACTACAAAGCATATTCTGAGGTACCTGAAGGGTATAGTTGATTATGGGCTCAAGTACGATGCGAATCAGAAGATTAACCTGAAGGGTTATGTTGATTCAGATTGGGCAGGCGGTGCCATCAACAGGAAGAGTACTTTGGGATGTTGCTTTAGTATGGGATCAGGTGTGATCCCTTGGTTTAGCATGAAGCAATCCTATGTGGAACTAAGTATAGCTGAAGCAGAGTATGTTGTAGCTTGTTCAACTAGTTATGAGGCAGTATGGCTGCGAAAGCTACTGTCTGATATATTTGATCTCCAGTTAGACGCTACTTGTATACATTGTGACAACCAGAGAATCCAGTGTTTCATGACAGGTTGAAACATATTGAGCTCAAGTATCACTATATCAGGGATATGGTGTAGAGAGGAGTAGTGAAGCTCCTGTATGTTGCGACGGAGGAAAAGATAGCTGATGTATTGACTAAGCCATTAGCTAGGCTGAAGTTTGAGTACTTCAGAGAGAGACTTGGTGTTCTCCAGATCGAGGCTTCCTCCCAGAGAAAGCGATGAGACCTAGAGCCATTCTGACATGGTGAGAGGATTGGTTCCTTCCATGGTCAGATGTAAGGGCTGAGTCATTCCGTCATGGTGAGAGGATTGGTTCCTTCCATGACTGATATGAGTGATGAGATCCATAGCCATTATGACGAGCAGGTCAGATGTAAGGGCTGAGCCATTCTGTCATGGTGAGAGGGTTGCTCCCTTCCATGTCAGATATAAGTGCTGGCGATTCTGTCGAGTAAGACAGATGTAAGGGCAGTTTCCATTCTAGGAATGGAGGCACCTGGTCAGTTACCAAGATCACTCAGTGTAAAAACTGAGTAGCCATTCTGATGTGATAGAGGGATGTGTTCCCACTTGATCAGATGTAAGGGCTGAACCATTCTATTCATGGCTAAAGGATTAAGTTCCTTCCATGTTAGATGTGAGTGTTGGCCATTCCGACGAGCAGTTCGGATGTAAGGGCAACTTCCATTCTCTAGGAGAATGGAGGCGCCTGGTTAGTTACCAGGTAGCTCAGTCAAGGAGGAATGGGGACCATTCTGATATGATTACTGGGATGTGTTCCCCTCATGATCAAATATGAGTGCATGCCCTTCCATCATTGTGAGCAGGATGTGTTCCCGACTGGATGGATGTAAGTGCTGAGCCTTGTCACAGATGATAGTAGGTGTGTCCTATCATGTTGGTGACTATAAGTGCTGTGCCATTTCACAGATGATAGTAGGTGTGTCCTATCATGCTAGTGACTGTAAGTGCAGTGCCATTTCATAGATGGTAGTAGGCATGTCCTACCATGATGGTGATTGTAAGTGTAGAGCCTTTTCACAGATAGTAGTAGGTGTGTCCTACCATGCTGGTGATTATAAGTGCTGAGCCTTTCCACAGATGGTAGTAGGTGTGTCCTACCATGCTGGTGGATGTGAGCGCTATGCCTTTCCATAGATGATAGTAGGTGTGTCCTATCGTGCTGGTGGTTGTAAGTGCTGAGCCATTTCACAGATGATAGTAGGTGTGTCATATCATGCTGGTGAATGTGAGTGCTGGGCCTTTCTGATGGGACTGTAGTTTACTACATGGTCATATGTAAGTGCTGGGCAAAGACCTACATGAGGGTAGGCCTACAACCAGCATGAAAAAGGGATAGATCTGTAGAACTTCCTATGATGAGAAGAATCATGAGATAGCACCAGTGTTGATCCAGATCAAGTGATGATCGAGATCCAGTAATGATGATCCAACAGTGATGATCCAGATCGAGTGATGATCCAGATCCAGTCCAGTGATGTTGATCCAAATCGAGAGATGATCCAGATCGAGAGATGATCTAGATCCAGTGATGATGTTCTATATTGATCCAGATTGAGAGATGATCCAGATTCAGTGATGATGTTCTATATTGATCCAGATCGAGAGATGATCCAGATCCAGTGATGATGTTCTCTATTGATCCAGATTGAGAGATGATCTAGATCCAGTGAATATGACTTGAAGACGAAGATGACTTGAATATGAGATGATCCAGCTGATACAGAGAAGAAGACCAGTGCTGAAAATTGTGTCAAAAGAATACTTTCCTAGTTAACAGGGAGTGTTGATGTATATGTAACTTCGGAATGTATTCTTCTATGTATCTTATGTATTGTAACCTGATGTTTATTCTGGGATGTTTCTATTATGTATTTGAGTCATGTGGTCATGCCCTGATGTTCCGATCGGGAGGATTAATAATGTAATCAAGTCATATCAAGTCATTAGATAAGTCCCCACAGTTTCGGGGCACTCAGGTTATTATACACTAATTAAGGTGTAGGCTCGAGTAGTAATTGTTAGGTTGAGCCTACGTGTGAAAATGCAATTCAAGTGAACGGATGAATATAAATAGAGAGTGAGAGTCTCTCTATTCATCACTTGTGAAATACATCATTCACTCTCTTAAGTGAGGCACACTTGTGGAGCAGGAAATATACTGGGACTAGAAGGCCACTGCTGTTGGGATATCTCTTACTATTTTGGTGTTGATTCTATCTTAGAGGAAGTTGCGGGGTTTTCTCCTTTATGGTTTCCCCGAGGAAAATCTCTTTGTGTCTCTTGTCTCTTGTGATGTGCTTATGTTTTATTGCTGTGCTTGTTGTTCTTTTAGTGAAAAGATCCTAAGATCATAATGCCTGCTTAATGTGATGAAAAAATAACATTACCTTCTTTAAAACACCCTTCTAGATCACATACCTCTCTGCATATTTGATTGCTTCTCGTTCCCATTCTATTCGTTTGTTGTAGGGTTTCTTGTCATGAGGTGAGGCTATAGGTTCTTATGGCTCTGTCATATCATGTTCTTCATTGTCTCCTTGGGAAATCTCTTTCATAATAGTATATATGATTTTCAATACTTCGGCTTCTACATGTATTTCAGTGTGATCAATTTGACTTGACTTGTTGTAAGTTGAGTATTCTTCAAAAGTAACGTCTTCGATGGTCTCAATATTCTTGAACCTTGGAAAGTATATATTGTATGCTTTTGATATGTCACTATTCCCAATGAATATGCTCTTATTCCCTAAAGGGTGTAGCTTTGTCCTATTTTCTTTGGGAACATGTATGTACATTGGACAACCAAATATTCCTGAGATGCCTAACTTCTAGTTTCTATCTTGATAATGATTCTTCTAGAGTCTTGTTTTCCAATACATGCTGAGTTGCTTTGTTTTGTACATACCTGGTTGTTATTTTTTCTTCTACAAATAATTTCATTGGAATATCTTGGCAATTAAGTGTCGCCTCCGCTGCTTCCATTATCTTTTTGATTAATTTCATGTGTCCTACACTAGCTAGTTTGCATCCAATTCCATTTTTAAGGTCAAAATTTTCAAAATTACTCCTGGAGTGATTTGGAAATATTCTGGATAAAATTACGCCAACTAACAGACTTCCCGTTTTACTAAGTTCTCATTCGTTCCTTATCTAGAGTTTCCACCTTTTCTATAGTTTTAAGGAAAAAACTAAAGCTAGTTTTAAGGTAGATTTCCTTGTTTCTTGCACCAAATCGCCTCCCTTATTTTCCTCATATAAAAGCATGATAAATTCCACTTTCCTTCACTTATGAGATGTACCTACTCATTCAATAAATTCATGAGCATCTTGACTGGTTTGGAAAGTGCTTTATGCACCTATGGGGGATTTTGACTAGTTTATTAAGATTGCTTTTGTACTAATTCTAATAACATATTTGAGCTTTCAAATCCTTGGAGTATATACATTATGAAAATAATATATTCATTTAATTATGGATTATGTAAATTAATATCAACGACAGTTCATGTTATTCAACATATTCAGTCTCTTTTTTAGTGTTTCTTGCATAGTTTTCAAGCAATTTTGTGAGCTCAATTGATCTAAGATTGGGATTAAATTCCACAAACCACAGAGCATAGGGACATGAAATTACATAGTAACACATCATATATGGTTTTCATAAAATCATCAAACTTAGATAATATCCCTCATTAAAATCTGATACAAGACTGCTTCAAGATTGAAGTCAAAGTCACGGAAACTAGTGGCAATGGCACGTGAATGCAAGACTTGCACATATGGATTTCTTATATTTTGAACCACATAGAATAGTGACATGAAATTACATATTAAAACATCATATATTTTTTTTAAAACATCATCCAACTAACATAAGAGCCCTCATACAAAACTACTTCAAGATTGAAACAAAAATCCATGAAAACTAGTGATACAATGGCATGAGAATGCAGGATTTTCAGAGGGGAGTTTCTTGAATTTAGAGCTGAATCACATATGGGAATGAATGTACAGAGTCTTACATAATATATGGCTTCCTCAAAACCATAAAACTCATATAAAAGTCCTCATACAAATATGATCATTTTACTATCACTAGCAGATGTGGGCAGCATGTAACAGTGGTCGGGGCGTTGTGGGGTTCACCATTCCATTAGAGGGAAATGGTTCAGCTATAGTGCATAGACCCATTCAAGTGTTTCTTGTACCATTCCCTGAAATAGTTCAGGATTTGGATGGTGACCATGATGTCATAGTCAACCACAGATGATCACATGCGGCTCACGTCTATTATTAATCACCTACAAAAGGATGCCCATCCCGTCCATGTGCATCGAAGGGTAAGGGGAGGGTGAGTGAAGAAAGAGGTGGTGATTATTCTGTGGTAGTTAAGGAATAATGAATGGGTGGATATTACATGGATGCCTCCTTTAGTTCGTAGCGAGTGGATGAATAAAATTCCATGAAATGAGGACTGTATTAGCTGCACTGGTGTAGAAGATCACGTCTGCTTCATAACACTATCCTTCAACCTTCACCAACGAATATCATGAATAGTGGTGCTTGAATACAATTTAATCAATAACACATGGAATTGGATTTCCAACTATCCAAGAAACAAATGTTTCATCCAATTCGGTAGGGTATATTTTCAACAGAGACCATATATGAAAGTCGAATAGCACACTACAATTTTTTTTAAAGGTCAGTAACTTTGACATTTTGTTACCATTAATGTGAGTATTTGTTACTATTATTTTTATTGGTCCATAGTCAATAAGTTTAGTGTTAATATATCATAAACTTAATGGTTCAAGAAACGTGTTTTTTTTTAATAAATTATGTGTTTTACTGGAATAGGTGATTAGTTTCATTTTAATAGGCTATGATGTGAGTTTGAATTTCTTTACAACTTTTTTTATCACTAGTTCATTTAGAATTGAGTGATGTTGAGAGGAATAGAAAATTATTGGCTTGAGCTATTCAAGGAGATACGTTCTCCTTAGATAAGGTTTGGGTGAATTAGCTAAGGTGGAAGTGATTGTGTAAGTAAAACTTTTATGTACGGATTAAATGAAACATATCTACTATTGGACCTAAATTTTCTCCTCCCTTATTTTATTCTTCTTTCTCGCATTCTATAGATTTCTCCTTGAAAGAAGGAAAAGTAAATTTTAGATGGTATTGTGTTATTTGTGATTATAATGACTACCTTGTATGCAATGTCTTTGTCAAATTGTGCAAACATCTTTTAGATTTTTTTAATTTTGCCACATTTTTTAAAATCAAGTGGAGACCATTATTTTGAGTTTTAGTGTAATTGTAATGGGATATCGATATCATTCAAACAAGGAACCCCTAGTTTGTGTTCATTTTGTCATCAACACAATTTTCCAAAATCCCCGTGAAACTTGTGAGGATTGTCCTAGGGTTTGACCATGTAATTTTACAAATCATGACCAAATCCCCTTACTGAATCATGACACTAAATATGACTCACAAATAGTTTGTTTGATTATCAATGGTTGTAGCTTTGATGCATTCTAAGTGTTTGATTAATTTCCTAAATGGTTGTAGCTCTCATGCATGCAAAGTGTTTGGTGAAGTTATTTCAATGGCTATAGCTTTCAAGCATGTAAAATGTTTGGTTAAGTGCCTCAATAAATGATAAATCCCTTTTCTTTTGATTTAGAATTCTAGATATTTGTCTAAATATGATTATAACAACAATATTATGTTAATACAAATATTGTTTCTCTTTTTCTTTTAATTTAGGAATATAGGTATTTCTCTAAATATTGTTATACACAAGAATATTATGTTATTGCAAAGGTTCTTTAAGAATAATTCATTTCATGCATGAAGGGACTTAATCCTTATGTTAATTTCTTGTTGTGGAATTAATGCACTCTTCAAGTCTTTTGATGAACTAATCTCATTGTATTATATTTATCTTCTCAACTCTATTATTATAATTACATTTGTCACATGAGTTTAATTATTGTTAATTACAAATAAATAAATAAGAGAAATCTTAATGTCCCATGATACCCTTGTTTATTTTTGATATGCTGGTAAGGGAGGAAGTTAGGTATGGTATCAACCTCAACCACAATGCTAGGGCCTAATGGGCCTACATACTTGCTCATAGATTGACCTATGATTGTTGATTTTTTATTTTTATTTTGCATCTATGTTGGTTGAATTGTTGTGTTTGTTTACTTGAATGCATGTTTGTTTCATGTGGTATATTTTTTGACTATTAGATCAAGTCGTTAAGGAACTTGTTGGAAGAAGGAATACTTCCTTATATATTCTTTGTATATTTGTCGAAAAATTATGGAAATTATGTTAACGAATTTAAACAAGCGCTATGAAAGGGCATGCTTGAGTAATTGGGATTAAAAGTAAGTTTGTTAATAGATTAGATGGGTCATAGATATATATGGTGTATATTTGTTAACACAAAAATCCCCCACTCAACTCTTAATGGCCTACACCACCCAAGGACACCATCTCATGACCCTCATATCACTCCATTAGATCCCCACACCCTCAAAATAGCAAAAGGATGAAGAAAAGGGCTTAAAACCCCCAAAAAAGAGCCCAAAATAGTCTCCTAGGAGCTAAAACCCCCAAAAAGGGGCTAAAACCCTAAAAGGAGCTAAAGTTAGGGTGGAAGGGGCTAAAAGCCCAAAAAGGTGCTAAAGTCCTGAGCAAGGGCTTAAAACCCTAAAACCCCTTGAAAAAGCTATAAAAGGAGGGCGGGGGGTCACTCACAAACAACTTCTCCCTTGCATATTGTTATGCTACCCGTGGATGCCTTGAGACCTTTGCCTCTCAAGCCACCCACACTCCCTCTCCTCCATTTCCATTGAGCCATTGCTCCCCCATCCAAGAGAGGTGATTCCACAAGCTAGGGCATGGTGGCCCATTTCCACCCAAGATAAGGCATAACCATATTTCATGTTTTGTTTCTTAGTTTCTTATTTTTCTTTGCGTTCTAACCCTTATTTCGTTTGTAGGTTTTAGATCTAACATTATTTTGCAAGTGTTTCAATCTATTGTATCTTAGGATTTATTTGCAGTTCTTTGGAGGCAGAACCCTAACCCTTATGTGTAGAGGGGTTCATCATTGCTTCTATATCCTTTATGTTCTTAGCTTAGTTTACTGTTCTGTTTATCTACCTTACATTTTATTTTCTACATTTACCCACCAGTAGGAACCTGCCCTTCTTCCCTATAGGAAGAATGGAGCCATTCCTCCCACTATAGCAAGGAGAAATCCCTGCTACAAAATTGGCGAATATACCAAGTCGATCCCATAGGATCCCTGGTTGAAATTTTTAATTTTCAAGTTTTTAAATTTTTTGCCCTAGTTTAAAAAAAAATGTGTTAAATACATCTTAAATTAAGTTTATTTCCTGGTTTCAGTACTGTCAAAGCCTCTGCTAGGCAAAAACGAGTCAGTATTGAGCTTTGATATGTCTTTTTGGCAAATGATTGACAGTGTGTCCTTATAAAATGAAAGGACTAAAAAATAGTCATGTTTGGTTGCACCCCTAAAATCATCGTTAAACTTGTGTTTTGCAAAAACAAAATATGCTACAAAAATATAAACACATTATACTAGAGGATGACTATAAGTTTGTAACCAACGGATCTATATACTAATTATAATATTTTTTTGAATTCGATCAATTGGAAAACCTTGTTGATTTTCAACATGTTTTTGGTTGTGCCACTTTTCTCTCAATTGACTATAAAACTTTAAAATCTACGAATACCCTTTTGAAGTAGACAGTCCAATTAATGGCACCATATTTGTTTCAATTTTTTTGGTGGTGTATTTTTGAAGTTATATATTTTTCATTTCACCGCATTTTGAAAGAGATGAAACAAAACTCGACACATTTTAAGAAACAAAAAAATTAAAAATATCAAATATCACCTATACACAAAAAAATCTATACCTACGGAAAGTAGATTCAATGACAAAACTAATGGTATCAAGTGTGACAGCTGATTTGTAGTGTAAGACATCCATTTTACCTTCTGAAAATGGAGAAACCTGAAAACTGTGTAGGTTTCAGGTCTCAAAGGTTATTCGGCTAAATAATAATTTTCCATTACGAAACCGTTATTTACAACAAAGGTTGGTCGATGAAAAAACCAAATGCCAAAAAAAAAAATTGATGTCTGCGTCAATTTTAATGGTTCACCATTAAACATTATTTGGCCGAATAAAGGATTGATTATTCGGCCAAATATCTATAGTTATTTAGCCGAATAAAAATGTTATTCGGAAGAATAAATATAGTTATTCGGCTGAATAACTTTCGCTATGTTTCTTAGGAACCCGATTCTAAGGGAAATGCTACCAACCTTTTTGTTTTCACCCCTCACAAAAAACCCCAAATCCAGAGTAGGGTGATCTTATCGGGGCCAAAAGTTAGACTGGGGTGCACTTAATGGGAAAACAGGTTCGCCCAAGGTGCAATTAATCCCCAGATAAGTGTGACTTCAAGTAAGAAACTCAGTTCGTGACTGTTTCTGCATTCTGTGCGACCCCCTCGCCGGTTTCTAAAAAAATATCGTGGACCCCTTGCCAGATTTGATTAGAAATGTGCGGCCTGTCAAATAGAACTTCAATTTTAGTTTAATAACACTTAAATTTCAGTTTTAGAGGACTGTTAGTGCAGCTCAACTACCTCTATCCAGCACTGCAAGTCAATTTCAGTTTCTCTTTTCATTTTCTGCAATTTCTTTCATAAACAATGTGTAAATACCAGATAAATGTTAATGGCTTAATCAAATGAACCTATCCTAACTAAAATCAACCTAAAATTAATCATCTTGCTTCCCCTTCCTCCTCTACCCAGTCATCACCCTCTAGGGTATTTTAGGATAAAACAAAGGGCAAGCTCGTATAGATCTAGGCACTCCACTATATTGTTCCAAACCATTAAAACCGGGTAACCTAGAAGGTAGAGGGGGTAGAGAAGGAGGGATTATCTTGGCGCTAAGTGTCCTCCCTATTAACCAACCTAGCATCCAGGAGGTGATGTAAGGATCTACGGATGGGCTTAGTCCCATTGTGTTGAGAGCCCAACACCTTCTCTTGGTTGGAGAGGAATATTAGTGTGAGGTAGACATCTAGTTAGGCCAGCAAACATTTAGGGTTAATCACTATATTTGTTCACAATTTCTGATTATTCAATGCTTGCATACATAAGCATAATGAAATAAGCTCTACCATGATGAATTCATAAACCATTTACGGCAACCAAATACCAGAAAAACAAACAAACAAATACACCATACCAACTAATTAACCCAACTCAGTTCATGACGTTGAGTGAGCCTTAAAATTTACCAATTTACACTAAGTACAAACAACTATGTAGTATTTGAGGACATAAGTCCCTAATTGCTTCAACTATTAGAAGTACTTGGGCTTTGCCCAGAAACTCATTGTAAGGAGTATCACAAGAACCCCAAAGTAGCTGGCCGTTGAGAGGAATTTCCAAGCGAAACGGGCAATGACCCCTTCCGATTGAGTAGAAACACCTGCGAGAAAAAATAAAAGTGCTGTCTCTTGGCAATCTTGGTGGTTGGGTGACCACCTGTAGCCAATAGGAAGTCATTGAAACCAGGGTCCAAACATCATTCCCACCAAGTTTCAGACATAAAATCTAACACAATTGATCCTCCACACTCTTCTTCATGCCTAAGAGGCAAACCACCACCATTTGGAACACTCAATCGACACCATCAAAGCTGCTCTTAGCGATCTCCCACACTATTAGAAGGCCACATAGCCTCTATTTCTAATTTAGACCCATATTAGTCTGAACTTGACCTCCATACTGCACCATCAAGCCCCATGGCTAGTGCAAATATAGATCCATTTTTCGGCATACCTTCACAACCTGTCACCCACAACCTAGCAAGTGGCCCAAGCACAGTTATCCAAACTGTCATTAGTTAGCTACCACCACCTATAGTGACCAGCCAAGCCGTCACACTGGAAGCACACAGGGGAAATGGCCCTTCCACATACACTGCCCTTCCTGCAACACAAGGAGGCAGTGGACCGTCCACTTACATTGCCCCTACTGTCATACATGGAGGAAATCTCCTCGCCACTTATACTGTCCCACCCACAACACTTGGGGGCATTGGCGCATCCACAATGGTGCCACCGCAAGCACCCCCAGCTGTGCAGATGCATTATGCACCCACAAACCCCACCACCATTGCAGCCCCATCCCACATCAACTTGGGGTCAAACATGCCATTCATGGTTCACCTTAACTTGCCTGACTTGGCCATATTAACAAATGACTCCATTCTCCATCAAGCCTTTTGGCCTCCAATTCCAACTAAGCTGCCATCATACATCCCCAAGTTTGAAAAAAAAGTAGGGGAATGTCCCAAAAACCACATAATGACATTCGATATATGTTGCTCATCCAAAAACATCGTAGATGACTCCATCTAGCTGAGGCTATTCCAACGCACCCTTACAGGCACTGTGGCCAAAAGGTACATTGAGTTGCCATAAGCCAAGTACTTGGACTTCAACTCCCTACCCTTCATGTTCCTATAGTATTTCCAACTCTATGTTAGATATGATGAAGGTGTGGAGATCCTGTTATCCTGTCACCAAAGTACCGCCACTCATATAATGGACCATATCCATGAGTGGTGGTGACATCGTAGTCTATGCAAAATCCAACTTGACAACAGGATCTTCTTGGATTGGTTTCTTAAGACCTTTCTCCCACCCTTAGTAGAGGATGTCGCATCTGAACATCCCCAATCCAAAGAAAAGGCCATCTCGAAGGCAAAAGAGTTTGACCTTATCTATGCTCAGTATGGATACCTATACACTGTAATTCCAAACGCTCCCCGGCTGAGTACCTCATACCGTGATGCATCAGGGGCATCCCATGCTGTGGATGGAATCATAGGATCAGTCTCCCAATAGCCACAACCTCAACCAACACAACCTACCATTACACCACAACCAAGCAACACTGCTAGTGTTTCTTACTAGAACCAAGCTCCAGATTACACAAGAATGATGTCCTAGTCCAGAGCAACAACTTCCTACGCATAGCCTACGCCACCACAGTAGTATGTGGGGAAAATTCCCACATTTGTGGCACCACCACCCCCACAAATATACTATGCACTACTAGTGCAACTAGTTCAAGCCCCCGCCCCCGCTCGACTTGATCTGTTGGGACAAGTGTTCGCACAACAAAACCGTCCCAATCAGCCTACCCCCAATAATCAATAAAGGCAAGCTCAAAATAACTGGTCCCGCAACTAAGGAAATAACCAACCACAGGGAGGCAGTCAACAACCAAACCCTCCCAATAATGCCACGGAAAACTGGCCAGCCCAAAACCCCCCATGACAGAATGCACCAAGACCCAATGCCCTATTACACACAAACCAACCGTGCACACTCTATGACTTTTATGGGCACTACACATTCAAGTGTCCCCTCATGGCTCGCACTAAGAAAGCCATTCAAAATGAGGCCCAAAAGGCCGCCAACGTGGCAAAACAAGCCCAACCCAACCCAACACCATAGGGACCTCCCCCCATGGTGCTTCAAAACCCACTACCAGTCCAAGGATTGGTGGAAACTAAATCCCCTCCCTAGGCCAATCCCAATGCTCTGGGGGCACCTCCCACTGCTAAAATAGGTGTTCACCACCTGCTAGCCATGACGACAGAAGAGGTCAACTTGCAAACCTGGTGGAATCAGTACGATACCACCACTAAACCCGCTGACACATCAGTAGCATCAACGTCCAAAAGTCAACCTACCTCTTCAGTTACCCCCATTCTTGTGCCCCCCATACGCACGATATCCAATAACGCCATGGCTAGAGCTATAGTCAGCTATAGCATTGTGGATGATTTGGCCCAAATGCCAACTGCCATGTCTAGTCTTGAGGTACTTAAAACATGCCCAATGTAGCAGAAAGCCTTACTAGCCGCTCTAGGGGCAGTAGATCCCTCCGACTCCAAGTTGATCACATTTGACATGGAGAATGGGGAACCGCACATGCCCTCGACGATCGCCTTCCAAATCCTGGTATCCATCCAAAATTTGGTCGTGCATCAGTGCATAATGGATGAGGGGGCATCCACATGTGTTATGTCTACATTGGTTTGGAAGAAACTTGGATCACCAATTCTGCAACTGTCCTCCACAACTCTATAGGATTATGATGGACATCCCACTAAATCCCAAGGAATCCTCTGCCACGTCCCCATGACATCAGCCGAGAAGACAATGATGATTGACATAGAAGTCATCAATGCTCAACTGGACTACAACCTCCTCCTCAGAAGGAGTTACATGTATGCCATGTGAGTTGTCATGTCAACTGTCTTTCATCTCATGATGTTCCCCCATGAAGGGAATATTGTGATGGTTGATCATGTCAGTTATCATGATCCGCAAGGATTAACAGCACCTGTCAACATTATCCCTACCATTACCACCATTGAGCCACAAGGGGTGACCACACACACTAATCTCGTCCCTACAACCAACACTATGGTTGAAAACACACCAGCCTCCCCATTGTTGAATGTGGACCTTGGGTTGTTTTTCAATACCTCCATGATAGCTCCTTTCCTATTAGTGTCACCACCACCGACACAAAATGAAACTGTAGACTTGTGCATGGTCTCATCAAGCACTGCTGCACCCAAACAACAACCACAACATCATCCATAGCCGCAACACCAATAGCAGCCGCAACATCACTCGCAGTAGCAACATTACACACAGCCGCAACCACAACCGCATCCCCACATGCAACTAGCCAAGAGTTATTTAGGTTCATCTTGAGTCCATACGATTCTCTTCCTCTCCCCCCCACCTAGTGTCATGAGCAAGCTGGTCATGGCCACCTTAAGCCTACCCAACTTTACATTGGGAATCCCAGTGTGGTATCTTGATCCACCGGCTCAACTAGTAATTCCCCACATTCTCTTAACCCCAGTGCAACCCATCGTGTTTGAGTCTCACCCTCCACCCGGTCCGCAAAATCCAACAGCCACACCCGCACCCACCCTGCCCCACTCGAAAAGGGCCAAAGGAAAGAATGCCAAAGCCACTGTAGAATTGCGACAAGTCCCACCTTGTGTCATCTACGAACAACTGTAGAAATTCAGGCCTGCAGTAGATTAATTTCACTCACAGCAATTAACAATTGATCATGCAAATTATCAACAATGGAGACTGAATATGGAGCTGTAACACAAAATTATATTAACTGAGTGTACAATAGCCAACCCTGTAATAACATAGGCTACTGAATATATAGAATACATGAGCAAATTGAATGCATGAGGAAGCATCCAAATCTAGCATAAAGCAGGCTTACCCAAAATAGGCAAATCCCCCATAGGTGTAAAAAGCTGATCCCAAATCTATCAAGGACCCCACGAATTAGCAAGGGCGCATGGGAAAGCTAAAGAGTGGTCAAATGGCAGCTCATACATGCAAAAGCATGGAGGAATGAGTGGAGGAGGAAGAGGAAACAAAGCTGATTCACCTCACCTAGTCTTGCTTTCCTATGTGCCTTAAAACACTGAAAAAGCAGGGAATAAAGCAGAAAAAGCAGATGGGCGCCTAGGAGGCCAGGAATAAAGCATATTTGATTCCTAAAGCTCTCAAGGGCGCTACATGAGTCAAATATGGCAAGTTTGACCTCTATGGATAGGCAATTAGCAACTTGCACATGGTGGGACTCATGTACTAGGCAAATAAGACAAAATAAATGAAATAATGTCTAAGTGGGTAAATACTATGGGTTGATTATTCTAACAACAACAGGGTGATCTAAGTCAGAATTGCCCTAAAATACCCATGATCCATGTGCATCTAGATGCCATGGACACAAATGAAAACATCCCCATGGTTGAACTCTTAACTGCACCCATAGTTAGGAACAAGGCATCGAGGACAAACCATTCTTGCACCCTCTGTGGCTTGTATGGCCATTACACTCACCATTGCTAGGACCTGCCCAAATTTTGAATGGCTCTAGCTGACCTTCATCAACATTCCCTTGAGTCTAGAATCACCTTGATTGAAGAAGTTCACCCCCCACCGCCTTCTTCAGACACCATGTCCATCTACATGATGTCCATTTCAACTGACCCACTTGTCTCCACCATCACCGATGGTCCATTAGACCTCTCTCTTTGATTGTTTCCCCAACCACCACCACAACCTCAGTTGCAACCTCAACCTTAGTTACTAGCCAGCCTTCGATTTTACGTCATTCCCTTTAAACCATAGAGTGGAATCGGTTGTTCCCATGAAAGACTAGATTCTGTCATCTCACCTTGCCAATGACATTTGTCCTGGCAAGGGAGCATACCTCTTTGCTGACTCAAATGGTCGACTCTTGAAGAAGTCGCACAATGAACTCCACGTCAAGAGAGTCTATGCTTGATATAACCACTACGAGTCCCTTATAGCGTAGTTTTTTCCCTTTTTTTTCAATGTTTTCTAGCAGAAGTCAAGGGCAGCACCATCAACTGCTAATCTAAAGTCACCCAGAACCGGTTTGAGACACCTCTCACACCTCCAGGCTCAAATTTCCATGTCCTTATGAGACCATCATCTCATGTTTAACAAACAAATTTTGGGATCTCACCCTGGAAGTTACCTCAATTTACAAGCCATAGCATGGTGATGCAAGTGTCTACGAACATGTACTTGTATCACTCTTACTTACCATTACTCATGTGGGTTCTTGGGACACCACCCATTAAGCAATGTAATTTTACTTTTATTTTTGTATTTATAATTGTCTTTTCCATCGCACCTTACGTGGGAATCTGGCCCATCATCCACAAAACCCTTTATTTTTCTTGCATGTATTTGGCATATAAGTGCCTCCAGACTTGTACTTACATCACATGTAGTCAAGTCCATCCATCGCAACACACACACACGCTCTTCTGACCTCTATTCGAGAGCCACTTCAGTTTGCATGCCTCTGCCACGATCTATCCCGTGCATGTATTGGTATGTTTGAGACCTTCTGCTCCATCCATACTATGGGGATAAACTTTGGACCTATGTCCACAGTCTCAACATGGGGCAGCGCTTGTGCCACCACAATCGGTTAACCATATTGGAGTTCCATTTAAGCTCTTTTCTGACTCCTTAAAATAATGAAAAGATTGTCGAGCATAGCTACTTCCTTTCCCACTTGCTAAAGTATAGGAAAAGGCATCTACATCGTCTCATTTACCTCCTTTTGTGGACCATGTAGACCCGTAAAATGAAAAGGACACCCTTGGCACACTTAAGCCAAGACTGTTCCCCTCTGCATACTTTTATGTTTTCTCAGGCAGAGGGGCTGCACTTTATGAAAAATCTCACCGTGGGTTGTCATTAACCTCTTTTCCATCCTTCTCATCAAGAAAATATTGTTGAGCAAACTTGGTTTCATTCATGCTCGTAAAAGCATCTAAATGACCATCCAGTCAGTATAGGTTTAACCTTTTTCAGCCTGATTGGACTACCAATGGTAAAGAAGTCCCTCATCCCCTCCAAGATGGGTGAGTTCTCCTATGCATACTTTTATCCTTTTTTGGGCACAGGAGACTACCAATGAAAAAATGCCCCCCACTAGAGTCTTCTTCATTCTTTCAGACTGTCTAAAATTGAAAGCACCATCAAGCATTTACCTTTTCGAGATCGCCAAAAATCCATGAGATTGTACCATAATGGTGTCCCTAGACACCGCCCCACAGAAAACAGTTTGGCAGCATTCCCCCATTGGGTCGCTTTTGTTCAGAGTACTCTACAATGTGTCTTCCCTAGATCCCATCAGTATCAAAAGTATCTACCTCCTCCAAGTATTTCCCATCTGCAGTGATATCCTCTTCATTTTAGCTATGATCCCATTCCCATGAGTCAGTTTCATTTGCTGCCTGGTCCGCCCCGCCGTCATACTCTAAAAAAAGAAACTTTGAGTCTCCTCCCCCTGCCCCTGTTCAAATATTTCCCTATCCCCCCCCTCCCCAATCAGTGATTCCTTCCATAGATTGCTTCACACCTTCCAGTTATCTCCCTCGTGCTCCTGGTCAAGGAAACATCATTGCCTTGGCTAGGGGTAGGTCTCCCTCTGTCGACACCAACACACATATTCTAGAGGATAGACCTAGAGGTCCCTATATCTTGGTTTCATTAACCTCATTGATGATTTCCTTGGACCACTTTAGACGAGTCCTAAGTGCCTCTCGGGATGGTTGTTTGTCACGTGCTTGACTTCAACTACATCATCGCACTGTTGAGATTCATACAGGGTTTTGTCTGTACAATATTTGGTCAAAGACCCTGGATGTTACCTGACTCTAGCACATTGGTGAGTCTACTCGAGGGACCTAAATAGGTTATGTCCCTTGTGATTTATGGGTTACATTGGAGACAGTGTTCAGAAGCCCCATCAGTGCTTCAATATACCTTTATGATTGATGCAGCATACTTGAACCACAGAGACTCTGACTCTCAATCAGTGAGTCCACACAGCTATGTACTGTTCCAGATAAAGCAGACCATCAGTCATGAAGATATAGCATTCCATGAGAATGCCATGGGTCCAATGTACCATATTATCATTCTATTTAAACTCACATGGAGGCAACCATTATTGTAACATCAGTTGTATATGATCGGCTCTTGTATTTTAGAGCATAGATCAAATTATTCTTTTGACATTGTCATGATTATGGGGATGCCCGCCTCATCCATATACATGTAACACATTATTTGTATCTCACACATTGATGGGAACCATATTAATACAAAAACCAAAATCCACCATGCCCCAACCTTGGAAGCACCACCTCTACGTAGCAAATCCTATGATGTCTGTCGGCCATACGTTGAGCTCCTACCCTCACACATTAGGGGCAATATTTTAACCCCAAAATCCCCCACTCAGCTCTTAATGGCCTACACCACTGAAGGACACCATGTCATGACCTTCATATCACTCCATTAGACCCCCACACCCTCCAAATAGCTAAAGGATGAAGAAAAGGGCTTAAAACCCCCAAAAAAGAGCCCAAAATAGTCTCCTAGGAGCCAAAACCCCCAAAAATGGGCTAAAACCCTAAAAGGATCTAACGTTAGGGTGAAAGGGGATAAAATCCCCAAAAATGGGCTAAATCCATGACCAAGGGCTTAAAACCCTAAAACCCCTTGAAAAGGCTATAAAAGGAGGGTGGGGGGTCACTCACAAACAAATTCTCCCTTGAATTTTGTTATGTTGCNCTCCCTCTCCTCCATTTCCATTGAGCCATTGCTCCCCCATCCAAGAGAGGTGCTTCCACAAGCTAGGGCATGGTGGCCCATTTCCACCCAAGAGAAGGTAGAACCATATTTCATGTTTTGTTCCTTAGTTTCTTAGTTTTCTTTGCTTTCTAACCCTTATTTTGTTTGCAGGTTTTAGATCTAACATTGTTTTGTAGGTGTTTCAATCTATTGTAGATTAGGATTTATTTGTGGGTCTTTGGAGGCAGAACCCTTGCCCTTGTGTGCACAGGGGTTCATCATTGATTCTATCTCCTTTTTGTTCTTAGCTTAGTTTTATATTCTATTTATTTACCTTACATTTTATTTTCTACATATACCCACGAGCAGGAACCTACCCTTTACCCTATAGGCAGAAGGGAGCCATTCCTCCCCCTGTAGCAAGGAGAAATCCCTACTACAATATTATTGGCTTTGTTTTATATGGTTAAGGATATCATTGTGGTATGGATAAAATGATTGTGGAAACCTTTTTAAGAAAACTTTGAATACAATTGGGTGATATGAACTAATTTGAATAATGTCAAATCATTTGGATAATGTATTAGGTAAGAACCAATTATTTATACTCTTTTATTTTATTTTTATTTTTTTGTGTGATTGATTGATGTAAAATTAAGCTCATTTTGAAATTCTTGAAATTGTGTGAATTTTCTTGTGGAGAATTAATGGTCTATTTTTCTTATTGACTTAGGAAGAAATTTTTTTTATCACATTTAAAACATATATCGTATATTTGTCTCAAAGAAAGGTAGAATAGTCTTCTTGGAAATTTTATCAGTTGTAAACACCACCATTTAACATTAGTTGAATGATGATGAATACAATTGGACACACCTCCTTCCTACAATTCACACAATGGCATTGGAAAAGTTATCAACAAAGCTATATATCGATGCCAGGGTGGGCCTCTAAAGTATATCTTCTCCTTGACTTGTTTGAACATGGTTTGAACCTTTTGAACTCTATTTACATGAACCAGGTGATGTTCTTACAAATTTTCCACTTGTGGATTCACTCAGAATTCAACTAGTAGTATTCCTATTAAGCATAACATGGTGGTTCCAAGACCTTATTCTATAAAACGACATGTGGGTGTGGCATATTTGTGTTAGGTTAGACCTCAGCTATTAGGGGTCAGACCTTAAAGGTCCTCAATTTTGGTAACTCTGTGGTTTTGGAGAGAAGCTTGTAAGTGGAGTTGCGCGTCAAAATAGTCTTAGGGTTTTCGGGGTTGGGTCGAAGCCCCTCTTTTTGTAAATGTCCCATGGTTTTTGGGTGCCCATGGTTTAAGCCCATGGTTTTGTATTAGTGCACTTATATAAATAGGAACTTATGTAAAGAAGTTGAGGTTACCTGATGTATGATGATAAATTGATGCGAAGAAGCTAAGATCTGTTTTGGATCAAGGTTAAGTCCCTGCTGTGTGCGTGGACGGCCTCTACAGCTGAGTGCGCAGAGGGTTTCTGAAGGAAGGATCTGCAGCTAAGTGCGCAGATCATAACTGTGTGTTTGTAAAGAGTTGAATATAAACGTAGTTCTATGGATGTAGCCCCTACACTGGGGGTGAACCACGTATATCTTGTGTTGTGGTGGTTCTGTTTATTTTTCTGTTATGCTTTTATGCATTTGATAAGTAGATGAATGATAAGTTAAAGTAAGATAAATTGTTAATTATTAAGTTCGCTGTGAATTTGCAATTAAGGGTTAAGCAAGAAACTATCTATTTATATAAACTGCGAAGCTATTTAAGTGAATATCAAAGCTCTGTATTACATGTTTGTTCTTTATTAAGGCTAAAGGTACAGTAATATCCCTCTTTTGTTTATAGAAACCTGATTCTGCGGCACCCCATAGCTGTTTCGGGTGAGACTACAACCTGTTCATAGGTTGTTGCCAAAAGGGCCAACATTGTGGGTCTATTTGTTGGTGCAAAGTAATAGTATAAGAACCTAGGTCTGCCCATTGACCAACAAATTGGTTCTGTTTCCATTTGAACCAGTATCTACTTTAAGAGGGATCTACATTGTACCTCGAGGGATATTTTTTGGAGGTCCTCAGTAAAAGAAATCAGTGACTGGATTGAAAATACTTTTCTGGAATTTGCTGAACAAGAGAACACGGACCCTCGTCGTAGCTCAGACGCCTTTTTGTAAAAGTACGTTTTTACTGATATTTATGAAATTTTCTTTGGTAATATCCACATAGAATTGCACTAGTGGTTATCCAGGTTTATAGAAAGAAAGACAAACTTCAAAGAAGTTCAGTTTCCTGACTCGACCCCGAAAAGAATTAAGCTGTTGAAAAGTGTGAACAACACGGTTTCACGAGCTGTTGATTTTCGGACAACATGAACCCTTGAAGCATTTGTGATGGAGTTCTCCCTTGACACGCATACTTCCTTCAGTGAAGCCAAAAGATAGTTTTTCAAAGGACCAAGGGGTAAGTACTTGAATTCATTTATTCTGAAAATTAAAATGCTCTTGGCTGAGAAAGGCATATTGTTGATTCAGTCAAATTGCTAGATGTATTGCTACTAACCTATGTTTGGAAGTGAAAGTGACTTAAACAAGCAAAGTGGTTTGCTTTCAAGCGGTAAAAGATACACCAGAAATTTTGGATCCTATACCCTAGGCTAGAATATTGATTATACCTCATTAAGTCCAAAAGACTCTAAATCTGAAGAAACCCCTTTTGTTAGAAACCCTCCTATAACTCCGCAGCGAAGATCTGTTATCCCTAAGAACCCGTCATAGTCTGAAAGTAACCCTATCCCTAATAGTCCTGTCACAGGTCAGCCTACTTCAGAAAGTTCCCCTGCCTCCCCCCCCTCGATCCAATAGGGCCCATGTGAATGATGATATCAAGCTCCCAGTCTTTAAAGGAACTAGATCAAAGGATCCAGAGCAGTTTTGGTTCTTATGCAAAGTTGTTTGGACTGCTAAGAATATTATGGATCAAAATACCAGAAGAGTGAAGCTGGTCACCTCTTTCAGAGACTGAGCTTTGACCTGGTTTATGAAGTTTTCCAGTACTCAGAACCATGTCTTGGATGATATTAAAACAACAGTGATCAAATAATTCAAGAAGCCTAAATCAGAGTCACATTGTATAATTGAGTTGAAATAAATTCAGCAAAAGCGAGGTGAATCAGTTTGGGACTTTGATCAGAGGTTCAAGGTTCTGTTGGATCAAGTTAGTTTCACTATTGGACTAGCATAACATAAAGAATGGTTCATTGCAGCACTATTACCTCATATCAGGACTCCACTTATGCAACAGAAGGTTGTTGGTCAGTAAGAGCGCTAGAAATTGCTATGAAACTTGAAATAGCTCCTGTCAAAGATAATTCTGGCATAGCTCAGATACAAGCACAGTTAGTAGAAATGGATTTGGAGATTCACGACATGAAAAAAGGGAAATCTAGTCGAGAAGAGGTTTGGTGTACACGATGTAAGATAGAAGGTCATAACAAAGAACAGTGTCTTGTAGTAAGAAATTATTTGAATACTGGTGTGCCAAACCCATTTAACCCTAATGTCCTATATTGTGAGATCGACTTAAAGACTACTATCTACTGCAAAGATTTTTTCAAGTACCTAAGAATCCGTACTGCAAGTTCTGTAAGTCAGTTGGACACAACAAAGATGAATGTCGCAGCTTTGACCTCATGAGAGAGCGAACCTATGATGCTTATAGGGTACAAAACTATGCACAAGGCAATGATGGATATGGTTACCATAGCAGTGCACCCGGTTGAGGTAGTTTTAGAGGTCATGGTCGTGGCAGTATGCCTAGAATAGGACGAGGCCAGATTGTTTGCTATAACTGTAATCAAGCAGGACATTTAGCTAGAGACTATCAAAACCCAACTACGACATGTCGATATTACAGAGCAGTCTATCATGTGATTGAGCAATGTCCACAATTGATAGCCAATATACAAGAAATAAATGGCACCCCTACTCAGAATGTTTAGATGATTGTTGTAGAGAAAAGACTTGTCCCAGCCATTAATGTTGTTACACGAAGTGGAGCTACGATGTAGGTGCGGAATAAGGGAAAACATCCTGACGATGCTTGGGTCCGCAAGACCCCCAAGAAAATCCCAGCCTTTGATGTTGGAAGAGAAAAAGGAACATTTATGGAAGCTAAAAAAGACTTTACTGATCTGAGAACATCAGTAGAAACTATGCAACATCATCAACAGCAATTACAGTTTCAAGAAGCTTCACCAAAGCAAGTAAGTACACTAACATCATTTTTACAGAGTTGTATGAAACTATTAAGAAATCAGAATGCTTTGAATGAGTTACAGAAAGTTATTGCATCTTGCGAACCTTAGTGAAGCTCTAATAGAGGAAAAATTGTTAATATATTTAGAAGGACTGGAAGAGAAATGAGATTGCATGCTCAGATAGGAGATTATGACATGACTGACATCATTTTAGACCTAGGATCAGAAGTTAATGTCCTAACTAAACAGACATGGGCACAAATGGGAGAACCTAAGCTTGAATGGTCCCCTATACAGTTGAGATTAGCCAATCAACAGAAGATTGTGCCCCTGGGAAGATTCCCTAGTGTACCAGTGGATATTGATGGAGTCAGTACTTTAGCATATTTTGAAGTCATTGAAATAATTGATGATAGCAACCCCTATCCAGCATTGCTAGGAATTGAATGGGCGCTAGACTATTCTGTAGTCATCAACCTTAAGAATAGACAGATGACTTTTGAAGGAAAAGGATTGAGAGTCATAGTACCCTTGGACCCTTATCAAGGAGAAAGGTATACAGAGCCAGTCAGAGATGAAGATTAGGATGTTTTGGATCATATCTACAACATCAAAGCTAAAGAAGAAGACTATGTTAACCCTACTGCTGAAGGTATAATGGATTGGCAATGTGACAGTTCCTGCATGACTGATTCAAATGAAGGTCTATAGAATTGGAAGAATCGACTTTATGAGCTACATGGACATCAATGTGCAAGAATTACCAAATCTCTCAAATGGCTTGGCTCACAGACAAGAGCCTTACCTACTTTTGATGGTTCAATAGACCCAGAAGATTTTATTGTACAATTCGCATAGCAAGTACCAGATTCATAGAAAATGGAGACTCTAGATTTAGTATTCAGATCCACAGCTACCAGATGATGGAATGGTCATAAAAAGTATATTCATAGTTGGAGAGCTTGTCAAAATTTTCTTCGCCTGAGATTCATGGACCATCCTCAGGAGATGCGAACCAGATTTAATGGTAAGACTAGCCCTCATGAACATTTCGAGCAGTGTTATGAAGCATGGAAGCATGTACCTCATGAAGAATGGGTACATAGGTTTGTACACACTCTAGAACCTATCGCAAAGAACTGGTATGCGAGCTTCACCATGGTACTGTAAGCTGGGTTAGCCTTGTTGATAGTTTTGTGCTCACATTTTCTATTAATGAAGTTTTCCCTGCTTTGGACGCATCTATTAGGGTGATCCATACTAAGGTGTTTGATGATAAAGAAATAGCCTAGTACCAACCTAATTGGAAGGAACAAGAAGCTAATGCAGTAGAATGCTACAACCTTGCCATTGATGAAGACAATGACCCTCGCAACATTAATATTCCTGAGTCAGAAGAACATTGTGAAGTACATGGACCAGCAGTCGAAGCACCTGAAGTAACTCAGCCCCTGAAGATAAGGAAAGTAAACATTAGCTCAAAATAAATGCCTAAGTACGCTACCATTGGAGATTATTGGGACAAAGAAATGTTAAGCAAAGTGACTGAACTTCTCCATGAGTATCAGGACTTATTTTTGACGAAGTTCTTGGAAATGAATGGTATCCTTGGTGATATAGGAGTGATGAAAATACCTTTGAAAGCTAATGCGAATCCTGTGAAGCAGCGCCCTTATAGGCTGAACCCTAAGTATAAAGAAAA
Organism: Pseudotsuga menziesii; assembly: GCA_001517045.1. Taxonomy (NCBI): domain Eukaryota; kingdom Viridiplantae; phylum Streptophyta; class Pinopsida; order Pinales; family Pinaceae; genus Pseudotsuga; species Pseudotsuga menziesii. Next base: position 276,018 of record LPNX010824159.1, on the reverse strand, counting down.
AGTTAGGATGGAGCTCGATAAGATGCTCGTTGCAGGAATCATCGAGCCTGTCGAAGAGTCCGAATGGGTAAGCCCTATGGTGGTACAAGAAAAGAAGACCAAGGGAGAAATCAGAATCTGTGTTGATCTGAGGAAGTTGAATGATGCCTGTTTACATGATCCTTTTCCTACTCCCTTTACAGATGAAGTTTTAGATAATGTCAGAGGTCAAGAAATGTATTCTTTCACTGATGGATTTTCAGGTTACCATCAGCTCCGAATTGCTCCAGAGGATCAACATAAAACAACCTTCGCTACATAAATGGGATCTTTTTAGTATGTTGTTATGCCCTTTGGATTGAAGAATGCACTTGCTATATTTTCCAGAGTAGTCATATCTGCATTTAAGGAATTTATTCATAAGTTCTTAGAAGTTTACTTTGATGATTAGACTATCTTTGGGTTATTGAAAGATCATATAGCCAGTTTAATACTTATGATGGACAAATGTAGACAGCATCATATTTCATTGAACCTAAAGAAGTGTATCATACACAGCCTCAACAAACAATTCACTATCTTCGCCAACAAGATTTTGCCACCAGAAAAGCAGCTGAGTGTCCCAGGACACGACACTTGTGAGTCTTAGGGGCCTGTTGGGGGTCGGACCTTAAAGGTCCTCAATTTTGGTAACTCCATGGTTTTGGAGCAAAGCTTGTAAGTGGAATTGCACGTCAAAATAGTATTAGGGGTTTCAGGGTTGGGTCGAAGCCCCTCTTTTTGTAAATGTCCCATGGTTTTCGGGTGCACATGGTTTAAGCCCATGGTTTTGTATTAGTGCACTTGTATAAATAGGCACTTATGTAAAGAAGTCAATATTACCTGATGTATGATGATAAATTGATGCGAAGAAGCTAACATCTATTTTGGGTTAAGGTTAAGTCCCAGCTGTGTGAGTGGATGACCTCTGCAGCTGAGTGCACAGAGGGTTTTTGTAAGAAAGGTTTAGTCCTAGCTGTGTGCATGGAATACCTCTGCAGCTGAGTGCACAGAGGGTTTGTAAAGGAAGGATCTGCAGCTGAGTGCACAGATCAGAATTGTGTGTTTGTAAAGAGTTGAATATAAACGCAGTTATGTGGACGTAGTCCCTACACTGGGGGTGAACCACGTATATCTTGTGTTGTGGTGGTTCTGTTTATTTTTCTGTTATGTTTTTATGCATTTGATAAGTAGATGAATGATAAGTTAAAGTAAGATAAATTGTTAAGTATTAACTTCATTGTGAATTCCCAGTTAAGGTTTAAGCAAGAAACTATCTGTTTATATAAACTATGAAGCTATTTAAGTGAATATCGAAGCTCTATATTGTATGTTTGTTCTTTATTAAGGATAAAGGTACAGCAATATCCCTCTTTTGCCTACAGAAACCTGATTCTGCGGCACCCCATAGCTATTTAGGGTGAGACTGCAACCTGTTCTTGGGTTGTTGCCGAAAGGGCCAACACTGTGGGTCTCTTTGTTGGTACGAAGTAATAGTATAAGAACCCGGGTCTGCCCTAAAGCCCAACATCAGCCACATTCAAAATTTGAAGAACATGGATCTGGGAGCATAGATGGCCTCAAACGAAGCATAGGATATGGTTATTGGATTGGAGAATGAAAAAGTTGATGCTTCAATAGAAGAGAAGCTACATGAGCATTATCATGGCAGCAAGTTCAAGAGAAGCTACATGAAACTTGTGAGGATTTTCCTAGGGTTTGATCATGCAATTTTACAAATCATGACCAAATCCCCTTACTAAATCATGACACTACATATGACTCACAAATAGTTTGTTTTAACTTCTTGAGAGTTGTGTTAGTTTGCTTTGAAATGTTTGTTTTAAGTCCTCAATGAATTTTATTAGTTTACCATTAAAGTGCTTCAGTAAATTTCTCAATGGTTCTAGATTTCAAAGTGTTTGAGTAAATGTCTTAATGTTTGTCGATATCATGCATGCAAAATGTTTGAATAAATACATCAATGATTGTATCTGTCATGAATACAAAATTTTTGATTAAACCGCTCAATGCTTCTATAGGTCAAGCATTAATGTATTTGATTAAATGTCTCAATGGTTGTATCTTTGATGCATTCAAAGTGTTTGATTAATTTACTGAATGGTTTTATCTCTCATGCATGCTGTATAGGTCAAGCATTAATGCATTTGATTAAATGTATCAATGGTTGTAGCTTTGATGCATTCTAAGTGTTTGATTAATTGCCTAAATGGTTGTAGCTCTCATGCATGCAAAGTGTTTGGTGAAGTTATTTCAATGGCTGTAGATTTCAAGCATGTAAGATGTTTGGTTAAGTGCCTCAATAAATGATAAATAACTTTTCTTTTGATTTAGAATTCTAGGTATTTGTCTAAATATGATTATAATACCAATACTATGTTAATGCAAATATTGTTTCTATTTTTCTTTTAATTTAGGAATCTAGGTATTTCTCTAAATATTGTTATACACAAGAATATTATGTTATTGCAAAGGTTCTTTAAGAATAAGTCATTTCATGCATGAAGGGACTTAATCCTTATGTTAATTTCTTGTTGTGGAATTAATGCACTCTTTAAGTCTTTTGACGAACTAAGCTCATTGTATTATATTTATTTTCTCAACTCTATTATTATAATTACATTTGTGACATGAGTTTAACTATTTTTAATTAAAAATAAATAAAAAAGAGGAGCCTTAATGTCCCATGAGACCCTTGTTTCTTTTTGTTATGTTGGTAAGGCAGGAACTTAGGTATGGTATCAAATTGAGCCACAATGCTAGGGCCTAATGGGCCTACATACTTGCTAATAGATTGGCCTATGATTGTTGTTTTTTTATTTTTATTTTGCATCTATGTTTGTTGAATTGTTGTGTTTGTTTACTTGAATGCATGTTTGTTTCATGTGGTATATTTTTTGACTATTAGATCAAGTCGTTAAGGAACCTGTTCAAGGAAGGAATACTTCCTTATATATTCTTTGTATTTTTGTCAAAAAAACTATGGAAATTATGTTAAAGAATTTAAAGAGATATTATGAAAGGGTATGCTTGAGTAATTGGGATTAAAAGTAAGTTTGTGAATATATTAGATGGGTGATAGATATATATGGTGTATATTAGTGGCTTTGTTTTATATGGTTAAGGATATCATTGTGGCATGGATAAAATGATTGTGGAAACCATTTTAAGAAAACTTTGAATACAATTGGGTGATATGAAGTAGTTCAAATAATTTCAAATCATTTGGATAATGTATTAGGTAAGAACCAATTATTTATACTCTTTTATTTTATTTTTATCTTTTTGTGTGATTGATTGATGTAAAATTAAGCTGTTTTGGAAATTCTTGAAATTGTGACAATTTTCTTATGAAGAATTAAGGGTCTATTTTTCTTATTGACTTGAGAAGAAAGATTTTTATCACATTTAAAACAGATATCATATATTTGTGTCAAAGAAAGGTAGAATAGTCTTCTTGGAGATTTTATCAATTGTATAGACCATCATTTAACATTAGTTGAATGATGATGAATACAATTGGACACACCTCCTTCCTGCAATTCACACGTAGGCATTGGAAACGCTATCAACAAAGCTATATGTCGATGTCAAGGTGGGTCTCTAAAGTATATATTCTCCTTAACTTGTTTGAACATGGTTTGAACCTTTTGAACTCTATTTCCATGAACCAGATGATGTTCTCGCAAATTTTCCACTTGTGGATTTATTCAGAATTCAACTAGTAGTATTCTGATTAAGCGTAACATGGTGGTTTCAAGACCTTATGCTATAAAACGGCATGTGGGTGTGGTATATTTGTTTTATGTTAGAGCTTAGACACATTTGGAAGTTGAAGAACATGGATCTGGGAGCATAGTTGGCCTCGAATGAATCATAGGATGTGGTTATTGGAGCAGAGAATGGAAAAGTTGATGTTTCAATAAAAGAGAAGCTGCATGAGAAGTCTCGTGGCAGTAGGTTCAAGTGACTTGACTCCTTATATTTGGATTTGAGTAGAGTTTCTGGAATGTCTACTCATGGCTCAGTTAGTATCACAAATAAAATGCATTTATATTATGTTATAAGGCTTGGGCCTCTTTTATATCTCTATAAGAATTCAAGAAGAGTTCAAGTAAAATTTTCTAGTTGATCTAATGTTCAGTTCAAAACATGATCATACTGTTTAATTAATATGTTAATTTGAGCTTGTGCTTGCTTCTTTTGCAGAGTCTACTCACAACGTCATCCATTCTCCAGTTGGAATTTCCAATTATTGGGGTCATTTACAGAGATATAGGAACTTCTCCCCTATATGTGTTTGTTGCCACTTTTACATATGGTATCCATCATTTAGATGATATTCTTGGTGCATTGCCTCTCATAATTTACTTCCTCACTCTTTTTCCACTTATCAAATACATTTTCAATGTACTTTGGTCCAATGATTATCCAAAAATTATAGATTCTTTACGATTAATTTGCTTCTGTATTTTAATTTTTGGGTAAAAGCTGATTATAAAGATTATTCATTTTGGGTACAAGATGATTGTCAAGATTTATGAGATGGAAGGTGGGACGTTTCCACTTTGTTCTCTGATATGTTGACATGCAAAATTGAGCATCATTCCCAGTCAACAAGAAGAAGATATATATATTTCATTGTATAAGCATGTAGCTCCCAGCAGAGATTTCAAAAGAGCTTTGAAGATAAAATAAGATTTAGAAAACGTGATGCAGTGTAGATGCCTTGAGAAATTATAGGTACCAAACAGTAGGGATTATCCCCGATGAACAATCCCAATCAGATCAGACACCATTTGGTGTGGGTAATCCATCCAGTTCATGGTTCTGACTATCTTAGATTAATTTCTTTTAATCATTTACTGGTTACATTCCCATCCACCGTTTATATGACTTTTGTTTAAAGAATGATATACAGGTTCCTAATCTAAATACACATCTAATCTAAATCTAAAATTAAACTATTCTATCATGACCTGGGAGCAAATTTAGAGTTCATAGTAATATAATGTAAATGCTCATAAAGGTCTAACAGATAGTTGTACCAACACGATAATCACATTCATAGTAGAAAGAATACCAGCGGTAGCTCTAATATAATTAAACCATTTATGACTCTGTTAATGAATAAACTTATACATACAACAAACATTCATGACCAAGGATATAGTTCCAGGGGGTTAGAAAAATCTCACTGTATGATGTACATAAGTAAGAAGAAATAATTCTATAGTATGAATTCCACACATTCTGATTAAATCTTTGTGTAGGCCCTTTGTTCCAGCAAAATGATCCTTCTTATTAGAAAATATGTATCTCTTTTACACAATAGTCCAGCATTCCTTTTACCAATAAAAATTCCCTACTATGATGCTCTTCACCCCTATTTATATTATCTACATCACCCAGGAGATTCCCCAAATTCTTATTCACCCACCTGGCTAAATCTAACGGTTTCATAAAACAAGCAAATAAAACAATTACACGAGACTTTCCCTAATGGAAATACACGCTCCTTTATTTTTCTTGCAAGATATCCTCCGTCCAATCCTGCCATGTCTACGGGATTTTAGAGCTCCGAAATATCCATCTTTCTTGCACATTCAACCCACGAAATTAGCCTCAATCGTTCATCTATATCAAACCTTCATCTCAGCCATTGAAAGATGTGGCCCTTTAACCAATTCCATGAATTTCAAAAGCTCATTCCCCCATCCTTGTTGAATCAACAGAAATTTTCTCCATCGTAGATCTCATTTTGATTAGATCTCCTCTATTGAAAGATGTGCCCATTAACCAATTCTGTGGATTTCAAAATTTCTTTTCCACGAGCATGTTGAATCAGTGAAATGTACGCCCACCGTAAATCTGACTCCAATTTTGATTTTGGCCATTGAAAAGTGCAAGTCCTACCACATTCTACCGATCTGATAAATTTATTTCATTCGCGCAAGTTAAAACAATGGAATTCTTCATGACCATAGATCCGTATCTTCCACAAATCTTAGTCATTGAAAGATGCAACCTTTACTCAATCTCACAATCGCCCATCCTAACTTGGTGAACCACAATACTTGCAAATATAAAGAAAACATCATGAGAGATATATTTGATTGCGAAACAACAATAATTTATCAATGGATATGTAACTAACCGTTGTATTTTCAATTGTAAGTTTAATGATATGTGTTGTTTATTTGAATAGAACAAAAACATCATGATTAGAGCCCTGTTAAGAAAACAAATGATTTAGTTTAAGTTTCGGGAGAAATATTTCTCAGTTTCCCCAATGGTTCACATTCAAAAACAAAATAGAGGTTGGATGACTCAGATCATCTCAAATATAGATCGGGTCTACTTTGAACCATTAGATCATGCAGCCTCGATAGCTCCTTTCCACTTCTGCACTTTCGAAAAGCAAAAATCAGGTTAGCCAAATTTATCAACTTAAAATTTTATCTTTTTGCCTCCTCCTTTCCGCTTCCTCTTTTCCAGAAAGAGGAAATCGGAAAGTGGAAAGTCAATATTTTCCAAAATTAAACTTTGTCTTTTCTTCCTTTTCCTTTCTGCTTTCGCCCTTCTAGAAAGCGGAAAGCGGATAGAGGAAAGTCAATTTTTTCTGAAATTAAACTTTGGATTTTCCGCAAAATGAGAGGTTAGTGACTAGGAGACCAAACATTTTGGTCGCCACAGTTGTTTTCAAGGGATAATTGAGAAAAATTAATAAATTTAAGTGGGTAACTAAAACAGACCAAGATAAATGACCACTTTTTGTCATGGAATAAAACTAAACTAAAAAAGACCAAGATAAATGACCAAATTTGGTCACAGGATATCTAGACTAAAAATGACCACATAACAATTGGTCATTTATTTGGTCATTTTTAGTTGTGGATTAGTTCAACAATGGAAAATTACAATTTTGATAATGGATTTGTACATTTTACTAAATTCTAAGACTACAGATGGATTCAGAGACCCCCTAGAACTTAGTAAAATGTAGACTCTCTCATATGTCACAATTCCATTGTTGACACCAAATTAGCTATGACAATGTCCTATCGGTGAGCTATGGCTTACATATTGGAAAATAAATATACAAATATACCTATATACATTTGTTTTTAAATATTTTATATATAAATAATATTAATTATTAAACTATTTGCATTATAAATTTAAAAAATGTTACTAAGTATTTTTTTACTATATACTAATAATATGATATGAAAAAAAATAACTTGTATATCTATAATAATAATAATAATAATAAATTAAATTAAAAAAAACAAAACAAGTTAAACATACAAATTTCATTCTACCATAACACACGACACCATATTAGTGTAGTTTAACAAATTGGGTTTTGGCTCCAACATGAAGTGGTGGGTGCCAATGTAGAACAATCTTCCCATGTCATTACCATATGATAGGCATCCTTCTAAGATTACATTTCACTCAAACTCAAGGTGATTGTGCTATATGGAGCTTCTTACTCTCTTCGGTCCAAAAAAAGGGACGTCTGCGGTTAACTACCCAAAAAATATAGACAAACAGGTTTTTAAACATTATACTAACATAGTTTGAGAAGTTATCTCTTTGTCACCGTTCAAAATTGAACCCTTCCCAGCACTTCCCAGAAGTGTAAAGTTAAAATTTCCTTTCAAAAAAAATTTAAAACCTGAATTTTACCCTTCCAATTAAGAAGGGAATAATTTATATCAACATTTCAAAAAAAGGGCAACATTTGAAATTACCCATCTTTATATTTCTCAAGATGTTGAAATTCCTATGTTATAAAGTTCAACTCATCATTAAAAATAATGGAAATATGATAAATTATAATCACTCACTCACTCATGGCTCTGATTCCCAAGTCAGTTGGGGCTGCAGTCTAAAGTGTGACAATTTGTCAACAACTACGACTATAATAGAAAAGAACAACTAATAGTCTACTACTAGGCCCAAAATGAGCTCAATAATTTGTTCCTACTACTTATGTGAACCTCTCTACCAATGTCCACTCATTTTTCATCAAAATGAAATTCAAAAGGATGGTTTGATGAGTCCTCCTCTACAAGACTTTATTTTTTGCATGAATATCATGGACTAGTGACAACTATAAACAACACTCAATGTCATGCAAACAAAAATAATGGCATGTAGCTAGGACCACAAACTATGCAGAGGTCGATTTATGCATAGCTATAGAGAGGTGTCACTGGGCACATGATATGGAAAAACTATGGTTATTACTAAAATTAATAAAAAAATCAACTATTGGCTCAAGAATAGTCTTAACTTTGATGGGTGTCATGATCATGATGTAATCTCCCTCCGCCCTTCCAAAAATTTGTGGTTTCTCACAACATTTGTCTTCAACACCACCAAAATACATATAAAAATTACTTGGCTTTACATCCTCTTACCTTAAAATCTTCATCTCATAGTCATCACTAAGGATTTTTATGCATGCACATCCTCACCTTATAATACGAATTGGGTCAAGGTGCAAAGACAACCATATATAAAATATTAAATGTGTCAAGAAACAAGGAGTAAGAGACAACTATAAGTAAGTTGTATATTAAATTTACCATTTAAGTCTTTAATTAACACTATCAATTGAAATATGACACGTTGGATTGTTGTGATGGTCTTATCACTCCTCACCAATGTGATTGTAAGGAATTCTTTGAAGGTGAAGTCCATAATTTTAGTCCTTCTTCCTCATTATAAAGCCTTTTTGTAAGACAATAAAGAGGGTAGTGGCATGCATCAGCATGGAAAATGGTTTTAACATAAAGGTATTTACATTAATTGTTTTCATCAAATAACTTAAATTTCTACCCGTAACTATTGATTCACTGAATGCAATCTAGCCATTAATAAACGTCTTTTGGTTTTTGGTTCAATTTAAAAGGAAGATTGTTGAGACTCAAACATGCAATGAGTTGCAAGGGTTCAATTTAATTAGTATTGATTCCATTGCCCCTCCATCCCATACATGTATGCTTTCACGACAAGTGTTGAACAAAAAAATTTGATGCCCTAACCCCGATTATGCTTGCTCTCTTAACTTGCTTGGTATGTAGGAATTTTTTTTTAATGTTTTATGAGTTTTGTGTTATTTTTTCTTAGGTTCCAAAACCTTATCATTCTTAAATATGTCAATCTTGGATTGCACATGGATTCCCAATATTCTTATGACATAGTCTAAGTAGTTTTTTTGTATAATGAAGTGTGCCCAACTTGAAAAAATACACATATGACAAGTTATGACACACATGACAACTTGTATAGTTGTTGTTACTAAAATGTTAAATTAATGATACACATATGACAAGTTAATGTGTTAAAAATAGGTTTTATTGAAAATATATAATTTTTTCATGTAAATAATAAAAGGCGCTCAATTGTTGAAAATTGTAAAATTTTAAAAGAACAATTTTATTTTTTACATCTTTTGTTGGTGAAGGAATTTAATTAATTTATACTTGTCACTTGAAGTGCAATTATTTATATTGACCTTCAAAGAAGTTCTCCAAAAATGAATGTCATTCCAATTGAAATTAATACCCACCCTTCAAATTTGATCACTACTCCTTGTTTCGCACCACTATAACTTATACATACAAACAAGCTAATTCACCCTAGTATTTGTTATGAAGAGAAATTCCTATGGCATGGGATACCATAACAGACAGCTTGACTCCAAAAATAAATCCTTTCCTATATGCAAGAGAAACCAAATATCTAACACTAAAGGATCTTGATTCGTACCTTATTCCGGACGGTTGATGTAGATCCCCGTTGAGCTTTCCAACTGTAGCTTGAATTGATCAATTTCTTCCTCAACATTCAATAAACAAGACAAGAATTCTATATATAATTGTGTTATACCTACTCTAGCTGATATAATCAATAACATATAAGAATTTGAAATCATCCATGGAACAAATATTCATTCAAATACATATTATTGGACAGGAAAATATCTTTCTATTAATATAAAACAAAGATTACAATAGAGACAACCTCTATTGACATGTCTGCGAATCGAAGAAATTGAGTTCCCCACTTGGGCCTCCACCACTTCAATCCTCCATCTCTCGATAGCAAGCTCAGAAGCAAAGGGAAATCTTGGGAAGAACACAGAATTTCTCCAAGGGACAAAGGGATGTAGACTCAAGTATCAGCTCTGGCAACAATGAACTATAGTTTTCTTGCTCTCAATTCCTCATGCCTTCAATGTATCCAAAGGGTTCCTTATATATCTCTTCAATGGGGTAATGAAAGGTCAAATACAAGTGATATCAAGGCATATGGAAGGTTAGGAGACAAGTGAGTCATATCCACATCAAGGAAAACTCCAAAAGAATTTTTCCTTTTGCACACATCCTGATGTACGTGGTTTTAAGGGTCAAACCTACGTAAATACGTGAGAAAGGGTTTAAAAGTCGCATATGGAAATTTTTGCATGTTTTTAGGGATGATCTTGGAAACATTATAATTAAAAAAATGGTCCATGGGGTCTAAGGAGTCTGCAGAGAGACAGGGAAGGCCATAAAAATGTGATTCACCATGTGTGGTAAAATCAGCTATAAAAGATGCCCCCTAATGTGTGAGGTCAGAGGGGTCATACGATGGCCGAAATACATTATAAGTCCATCCTAGAAGTGAAGTGATGAAGAACCCAGTGGATGAACCAACCATCCAATTAGCACTATACAATGATACAATTTTGCACATAATTGCAAATACATATAGCAGTCCCAGATACATAATAGTACAATGGCCATTAATAGGCATGATACAATATGACATATGTGGTCATCGCCACATAAAATATAAATAGATCAGAATCTCCATGAAGAAGATATAAAAAGGACCATGATCTCCATGAATACTAAAGATATATAATGGATCAAGATCTCCATAATGGCTAGAAATGTCTGACATATACTACAATCAAGTCATGAGAGATGAAATTGCATGAACATTGGCATGATCAAGGAGGTAGCATATAAGAGATGCCACCAGTCTAGAAGGTATTTGACACAAAATGCTATGAGTACATGTCCTACTATGTGAATAAATGTGTCGAGGTCAAACATAGTAGTCCATTGTCTGATTACTGGTCATTGATGTATATCATTAACAGATGCGAGATCACCCAACAATAATGAAAATTGGAATCAAGGTACTAGAGTGCAAACTAACAAGTGTGAATAAATGTGTTCAGATTGAACACTTGAGATAATCCATTAATCAGGGGACATTGATGTATTCCCAAAAAAATGTTGATTGTGAGAGAACCTGCAACTGATGACTACAAGTATCAAGGCACTCAAAAATGACTCTAGATTCCTATCCCAGAATAAATGATCTAAATTCGATGGGATGAAATCTGATGGAAGGTGGGAATTAAGGAATCCGCCATCATACAATACGAGGTGCTCAGCAAAGCTGTATAATGTGGAAGGACTCAATCATAAGGTGCACGAGCCAGTAACTATATCGGGAATGCTCGACATACAAATTCAAGATAACAGAGGAATGGCCGACTTAGGTTTCAACTTTCTTTGAACAAGAGCATAAAGGTGAATGGTGATTGAATGTAGGAAGCATAGACTCGATATGCAACACTAGGACATCTCTGCGACATAGGAGGTATCGACAGAGGCTCCATAGGGACTGGAGGCTTAACCAGTCGGTGGAGATAACCTCAAATAAATGAGTACAGCTCCTAAAGTCAAACTATTAAGACAAGCAACGGATTTGATATATAGTGCTCTATTCGAAGGGGACATGACTCGACTATTGCCAAAGATAACATCTTTTCTTGTCTAGCTTTTTTTTTTAATTCTTTTTTTGGACTTTTTCAAATATTTCAAAATCTTGAAAAAGAATAAAATTGCTTTAAATTTACAGACTAGGAGGAGACGAGTGTCAAATGGGAAAACAAACTAGTTCCAAGCAGTGGAACATACCTATGCTTAATGCAAGGTCACCTATGTAGGATAGCAAAACTCGGTGGAAAGTCTCTTCCTGATAAGAATACGGAATCAAGCTGCAAAGAATATATAAAATGGCTCTGCATGGCTAGACATGAGACAAGCTCAAGCTATATAGCTGATATTCAAAGTCAGGAAAGCCAACATAAGGCTCAATGAAGTAGGCAAAGCTCATGATAATGCAATTACAACTTGACATAAGGGATTTCGGGGGAAGCTGATCAGCAAAAGATCCAAAGGAGTATGAGGCTCTTGCAAAATGTCATGGCAATATTATACAATAGACTCCCACACCCTACAGGAAAAACTATCAGCATGGGCGCCAAATGCAAATAAGGAGCTAAATAGGGTACCCATGTAACATCAAGCTCTACCATTCAAACCATGCCTCTTCTAAAACAGCAAGAAGGTTTCATGACAATATGGAATGGGTTTGTACCTACGGTTATAATGAAAAAGTCATAAGGTAATGCAAAATACAAATGGAGGTGAAAACTAACCTATATGCCAATTTAAACATGATACCTAAAATCAGCATGAATGGGTCAAAATAATGGCCAAAACAGCACTCAAAACAGTCTCCTACATCATATATTAGTAAAAAACGGTCCAAAAGGGTCAGAAATGATTCAAAACTATAGAAAAGGGGGTAAAAATTTTCAAATTTTGAAAAATTTCTATAAATAGTAAAAAATTCAAACATTATAGTAACATTTGAAATTTTTACCCAATTGAGCTCAGAACTTCAAACACGAATTTTGGGAGATCCAATTGGTGGAATCCGAAACCGTTTTTTCAAGGTAATTTCCCATGTCATGTTCTTTCATTTTCATGTAAATTTTTTAATTTTCCATGGTCTAATTTGATTTCTAGGCCACCCTAAAGTATGCACCATGACCCATGTGAAAATCGAGGATTTTTCCATGTAAAAGGCTGGATATATGCATAAAAAGGTCTCAAAGTCATGTACATACGCGGTTGTTTAGCAAACAGTCGTGTATGCGGCTCCGTTCAAGTTTTATAAGAATTCTAATGACCCAAACTTGAATTAATTGTGTAGGTTGCTTCTAGAATGGAGGGAACATGAGCACGAGGATGTAGAAGAAGCAGTAGGAGGTGATCTAATGGCACAATAGGCTCTTCATGCATGCACGCTCTACAATTTTTGGTGTCTTGGTGGCTTAAGGGCTGAACCAAGACTACTACAAATGCTAGTAGACTATTGGGATAGTGACTTAGAGTCTTTCCAGATTGATGGAATGTCCCTCACCATAGAAGTGGACGACATATACTTCATTACTGGATTGTCTCGATGGGGGGAAGTGGTGAACCTACATTCTCGTGGGCCTAGAGGTGGCCTCACCATAGATGAGTACATAGCAGTGTATTTTTATCCAGACACAGAGAAGGTCATGAGTCAGATCCCAACTAACTATGTATAGGTGCTAAGCCTAAACGCCATACTATTGACACTGGGAAAGATAGCAGGTCTAGCCTCACTCCACTAGGCCTCGCGACCCCTGGTTTTCTATGTAGTGGAATGTATGAGACCCATGGTTTATGATTGGAGCATTGCATTATTGGGAAACATGAAGCACCAACTCAGCTAGTGCAATATGGGCAGAGTACAAAACTTTGGTTTCAGTAGCATACTGAGCATGTTTTTCTTTGAGCATGTTCTAGGATTGAGCCCTGGAGTTGACATTCCTCTTCACGGGGTTTGAGATCCAGCCCGAGGACATTGGGAAGATGCAATGCATAGATTGGGTGAAGGTAGGGTTTCCAACCCCTATCCACCTTATCTCTTTCCATGGTGGTGGCAACAGATATTTTCCATTGATAACTACCCCTATGTGGGAATAGATTTTTGGGGAGATCTCGACATGCCACTACCACCAAGATCGACATATGGTGACATTGGTAATGAATCCAAACCCTCTTTTTAAATTTTGTAAATTATTTAATTTTTTTGTGTTTTTTGATATATGGAACCAAAAAGACATGTTTTTGCATGACAACACATAGTGACATCTTGTCATGTGTATGCAAACGTAGGACCACGGTGGCCTGAATGCTTCCCTCTTCGTAGACAGAGGGGAAGAGGAGATGACATTATAGGTGTGGATGCAGAGCGTACACTGCAAAGCATTCATACCAACTTTGTGTGGCTGACACATAGGGTACCCATGGCACAGGTCGAGGACCTGCTTGAGGCCATGCTGCATCAAATGGTGGGTGTGCCACAAGCACGGGTGCAATTGTTTCGATGGCTAGCTAGAGCCATGGTGACATTCCACGATCATAACCCCCCTCCTCCTCCCCAGACTTAGATACCTGAGAGTGATACATTTTGTACTACCGTGGATTTATATTTCGGTTGCTCGGAAGCCCCATTTTTGCATTATGACACTATGTATTATCACATTTTGGACGTTTAATGAAAAACTTTTATGATGATCGGTTTATTTATTTACATGTGTAAAAATGTATGTTTTTCATGAGCTTATTGTCTATGAAACAAATGCCAATCTAACACATAGTTAGCATATGATTTAGCAAGTTGATTATAAATTCTTGAAACATGTATGTATGTTATGTTGTTAAATTTCCATTCTAACAATCTCACACGTAAGAATCTCTGTAATAATGATGGATCTCTAACATGATACAAGCCATTAAGTTGTGACACTACTAACTCTGAATCAAGACGTACCTCAAGAGATAGAATACCATGTGAAATGGAATCCTGTCGAAGCTCGATAATGGCACTATATTCAACAACATTGTTTGAAGAGGGTCATAAACATATGTCTCCTGAAGACAATACCTGACTCGTATGAGTATAAATCACCCAAGCAGTAGGGGCTGAGTGTTGAGTGTGATAGCTTGTACCATCTATGAATCCTATATAGATGGAAGACTCCATTGACATTTGCCATAAGAAATAGAAGCTAATCAACAAACCTGATCACCATAAGAAAAAACTAACTATGAAAAATGTTGTACAATAATATACAATAGCCAGCCCTGGTTGAAAATCATGCATAGTACATTTTAAGATAGAGACCATTTCTAGGCTTTGCCAAGGCCATCCCTTCATAATCTACTAGCTCATAAGCGCCCTTCTCTAACACACGTTTAACCACGTAAGGACCATGCCACATGGGGTTGAATTTTCCTACCCCCAAGGGTTCTTTAGCTTGGTCCCACAAAAGGACCAAATCTCCTTCACTAAACTTCCTTGGACGGACAGATTTATCATACTGGACCTTAACGAAATGCTTGTTCACTTCTATAGCCACTAAAGCATCTCGGCGTTGCTCACCAAGCTGCTCCAAATGGACCAAACGTTCCTCCAATGGGGAAGTGTCTGGTAAGATCTCTATGGCTAGCTTCAAAGAAGGGATTTCGCACTCAACTTGCAATATAGACTCCACTCCATGTACAAACTAATTTGAAGAAAAACTAGTGGCAGTCTTAACCATAGTCCTATAACCCCACAAAGTAGGATATAACATGATATGCCAATTGGTCTTGCTTTGTGCGACGGTTCGTTGGAGAATAGACTTGAGTGATTTGTTCATTGCTTCAACCTGTCCATTCACTTGAGGGTAATAAGAAGAAGAATGCTCTTGCTTATACCCTAATTTCGAGACCAACTCTTCCATCATCCGATTTTGAAAGTGCCTACCATGGTCAGTGACAAGATCTTTTGGAATACCGAACTAAGTAATAATCTGGCTAAATATGAAGAGTGTGGCTATATCACCATTGGATTTAATTGTGGGCATAGCCTCATCCCATTTCGTGAAGTAATCAACAGCCATGATAATATGATGATTCCCCCCAACTGAAGCTGGGTTCCAATCCATGAAATCAATCCCCCACTTAGTGAAGGGACAAGTGGTGACAATTGGATGTAACGGGCTAGGATGCAAGTGCATATTACATGCAAACACATGGCAAGGATGGCACTTCTTGAATACATTGACAGAATCTTTAAAGATCGATGGCTAGAAATAACCCACTCTCAATACTTTTTGGGCTATAGAAATCCTAGATAAATGACCACCACACACCCCTCCATGGCAATCATTCAACACAAGCTCAACCTATTCATGGGTTAAACAACGATGTAAAATGGAATCTACCCCATAGCGGTACAATGTGTTATCCACTATGAGGTAATTCTTGGATACGTAACGTAATCGTTATCATTCATCCCGTGAAAGGTGAGTAGGGACCTTCAATGTTTGTAAATATATGATAATATCCCCATACCATGGATCCAAATTTGAGATCAAAAAAATGTGCTCATCGACAAATGTATCTTCACAAAGTTCCTCCTCCTCCTCGCTTGGGAAATCAGATATAAACTCCGCAAAAATCAATGATTTTGTTCGATTTTGCTGAAACAAACTCGAGATTGAATTCTTACAAGATGAAAATCTAGTTATTATACTTTCCCCCTATCATCCTTATAGTGAGGATGAATTGAAATGGATTGACATGGGCTACCACCAACATCTGGAAAAGGAGAATATAGTGTCTCAATCTTTGAACCGCATGAATGGTAGCTAAGGCAAGCTTCTCCACATGGGAATAACGGGTTTCCGCATCTATAAGGTTCTAGATCAGATAATATATGAAATGATCTTGGAGCTCCTCATCCTCTTGAACCAAAACCATACCAATCGTCTCCATGGACGCGGCCACATAAAGAAGAAAATCATGGCTATAGTCGAGTGGACTAATCACCGAGGCCGATGCTAAGGCTCGCTTGCATCAAAAGACTCATGTGCTCACTCATCCCAGCAAAAGGTAATGCCCTTCTTCAAAAGATGCATAAAGCCTTTAGTCAAATTGGCAAAGTTCATGACAAATATCCATAAGAAGTTTTCCATGCCTTGCAAACATTGAAGATGTCTAATGTTTCTCGGGGGAGACCATTGACGTATTGCCTCAAACTTCAAAGGGTTGACTCTTATACCCTCTTTGGATACAATGAACCCTAATAAGAGACCAGACTTGACGCAAAAGATGCACTTGTGAGGATTTAACCTAACCAAATAATGGAGGTACCTTTCGAACACTAATCTCAAATGGTAGGAATGACGCATCCTCTGACGAGAATGAGTAGCAAGGTGATCCAAAAAGACTTCAATAATCGATTTGAGATCATGGAAGATCAAGGTCATAGCCCGTTGAAAAGTGGCTCTGATGTTTTAAAGGCCGAAAGGAATCTTCTGATATGTAAAGGTACCCCAAGGACAAATAAATATAGTCTTATGTTGGTGCTCAGGTTTGATATGTATCTGATTGTATCTAGAAAAGCCATCCATAAAGGAAAATACCTCGCTTTCCGCACACTCATCCAAAATTTGATCAATAAATGGTGTGGGAAAATTATCCTTAGGATAGACACAATTCAAGTCATGAAATCAGTGCATATATGGATCATTCCCTACTTCTTATCAACTGGAACGGGGTTTGAAACCCGCTCTGTCAACGGAATGGTATAGATAAAACCGGCATTCAATAGTTTTTCTATCTCATCCTTAATCATGGGTGATTTTCTAGGATTCATCATATGCAAGCATTGTTGAACAAGTTTAGCATTGGGATAAGTTTTAATATCATGCTCAACAATGTGAGGGTCGATACCTAGCATTTCTTCATATGAACAAGCAAATACATCATGAAATTTTTTGAACAGCTTGGTATACTCTTGAATCTCAGCATGGGAACATTCTTCCCCAATATAGACATTCTCAATCTTGCCAGGATCATGAGAGATATTGATAGGGATGGTAGGAGACATACTTGCCATGTTTCCATCAGCCATCGAACCATGAGAGCTTAATGGAACCACATGACTACCAATTCTCTCACTAAGAATCTCCCTAAAGTCTTCACACTCCAAATAGTCAAGCTCGGGAAGGAATTAAGATCTATGATGCAACTCTTCCCAAGGTGGCTCAACTATAGACATAGCCTTAATAATAGCTTCATCTGATGGAAAAAAACTATCAAGGTAGTCATGGGTGTGAGAAGACTCAACTACCCATGCAAGCAGCACATATGGGTCCTCCTCTATCTACAAAGAGGAAGGACTAGGCTCTACAACACATTCAATATTAGCTTGATATGCTATCATAGTTTCAAGCAATGACATGTCCGTTCCGATGGGCTCACTCGAAGGACTCGGTGTAGGAAGAATCCAAGGATCTTCCATATGAGTAGTGAAAAAAGACACTGAACACAATGACAATGAAGCCTTACCAAAAGTAGACCCGATCATAACAACAAGTGGAGGAAAACTAAAGGATCCCATAAGGGATGGGTACAAGCCAAGACCCACACTCCTAGTTGCTGGCTGAGAGTGCACGACAATCGGGACAGAAGCTCCCAAAAATGTGGTAACACACGGATTCTTGAATGGCATTTGATCAATTGTAACTATATTCCAATTAAATGGAAATCATAGAACCCAAAATAGAGAAGAAGATATGGCTTGTATATTGTACATCCAATTCCTACCCAGTAACAGATTGTAGTCAAGGAGCGCATCAACCACCTCAACCTCAATCGTGATGGTCTTCCATCCCAAATGGACCTTAAGAGAAGGAAGAATGTCATGTAGCCTAAATGATATACTATCAAATGCAGTGAACATGGTAGCATATTTATACAACTTGAGGGAACCCAAACCCTTCCAACAAGCCAAACACATCATGGAAGCAACAACACCTTCGTCAATCACAGTGCATTTGACAGTCTTTTTAAGACATTCTACATGAATCAAGAGAGACACATAGTAAGGTAAGTGAGGTTATATTCCTGCGGTTTCAAATTTGATGACGGAGGAATAATTATCATTGTTAACACCAAGAGCAGAAAGAAAAGCTTTCCTTTGCGAAGGACAAATTTGAAGTACTTCGAGTGCAGAAATCTCAGAAGGAGTGTGGCCCAAACCCTCAACAACAGAATAGTTCTGGGCTGCTAGGGCATTAGGATTGTGCCCTGAATGCTTAAGGAATCCCTTAGGAATGCAAGGAGAAAATTCAGGCTTATCCATAGGTTTTTCAATATGAAAAGGACTCTCAGGTGGAGTAGGTTCCTTTCCAAGGTCTGGTTGTGATGAACCATAATCCTTCGCACGAGTCACAACCTTAGCAGCACGCACCATGTTGATGCAACCATGTCCACTACAAGCTTCCAGTGGATCTTGATCTCCACCAGACTAATCATGGGTCCTTGAGTTCGTATTTTGATTATGATTTAAATGGTTAGTCAGCACAGCTGGGCCCTTCGCTATGAACCTCGAGGCTTCTTCTATCTGAGGGCACAAGTGAGTGAGGTGGTCCTCCTTACACAACTTGTAAGGAAACTTAACCTTACATTTAGGATGCTTGTCCCACCCAACATTTCATTCATTCTTGTCATTAGAATTGGAATTTTCATTCTTATTCCCACCCTTACGATTGTTTTTACCCTTCTTCTTATTTCTTCTGGGTTGCTGGTTACCTTTCTGGTTCGACGATTGTACCGAAAGCACATTCGTTGTTTGGGCGGGTGGAGATGAAGTCATGGCTTTTCCCAAGGTAGATTGGTCAATAGATAATTGATTGACTTGTTTCACAACCAAATCCATAGGTTTGGAACTAGTACAACCAACAATTCCATCGGCATGTGGTCCAGGTTTGACCTTAGGGTTGAAACTAGAATGTGGAGCATTAGGAATGATCTCATATAACAAACCAGATTGAGCATAAATCAAGTCCAATTCATGTGCCCTTGGTTTCTTCCTCATTCAGAACTCCATATGTGGAAACATCCTTCGCTATATAAGGTAGTAACAAGTTAAAGAACCACCCGAGGAATAACTCCGGCAGTATGAATGCTTTAATCAATCTCTTCCATCTATGCCACTCTTGGATATGGTCTGAGATATGCATGGTTTTGTCTTGCTGAAATGTTGACAAGAGTTTCGTACCAACGTCGTAACGGTAGCTAGAAGTGATTGAGAAAAGTCATATCTAGGTCATCGAATAAAGTGAATTCCCCCCTAGGTAGCTCTATGTACGATTTCGCGGCAAGCCTAGTGAGGGTGTGTTGAAATAGCCTTAAATGGATCAAATGTTCATGTAAGGAGTTAGAAGAGCACCGTAGGTGAAATGTAGTAACATGTTCCCTCGGATATTCTCCTGTTTTTCCCTCAAACATGGGAATGTTCGAGGGAAGCTTCGTAGGGACAACCGGCCAAGCCAGGTCATAATATATCGGATCATTCGTTAGTCTCAACAAGTCAGGAAGATTTAACGTTGCGAGGAAAGGGATCCTAGGTTGAGTAGGTCTATGAGGCACTCCCTGATAATTCTAGTTCACATAGCACTAATTACCGTAACCACCATGGCCATAGCGATAGTATCCTCCTCCCATTTGACCCGTGTAGGGTGGCATTGAAGCACCATAATGTGGTTTACCTTGACTATGTGGAGATACAAAGCCATAATTCAGAGATTAAGAGGGTTGTTGATAGTACCCATACCCATAAGGTGAATAACTCTATGCATACTGCGGTCCATAATATGGTACATAATAAGTCCCATGAGAAACTCTATAGGTAGGAATAGACGCTCTCAAAGTAAGAATATGACCTCCAGAATTAGAAATACGACCTCTTGATACAATAGGAGGTACTTGACTCTGAGACACAACTACGTGAGTAGCAGTAGTACGTACATGGCTAGTAGCAACATTCTGGCCTTAAGGACCACGTGAATGATGGGGAGGAATAGAATTCGAAGAACTAGGAATAGAGGACAAAGGGAAATGTGAAATCACATAAGTGGTATTCCCTCTAGTCACTAATCTTGGATCTGGTATCCGAATAGGACTACTAGCACTAGGTCTAGGATGAACATGTGATGTAACCTCCACCGCTGGGATGGAGGGTGCAATTTGACTCATACTCTCAAATCTCTCCACATGGAAAGGAATGGGGATGCCCCCATGCACAGTGCTAGGATCAAATTCTGACTCAGAATGGAACACTGGATCATGTGTAGGGATGCCAGACATACCATAACTAACATAATTACTGCTTGCAGGTTCATGATGATTCTCGTCACCCGACACCCAATATCGATGACCTATGGGTGAGGGATCATACCCGGAGTGTGTAGGTATATCATGTGAAGGAGCGAACCTAGAGTGTGTAGGTATATCAGGTGAAGGATCATACAAAGGAGTAGGATATTCTTCCCTAACATCGTGAGGTGGATAAGACAACTCAAGAATTTCATCTTCATGATCTCCCATCATGTGTGAATCAATGTGAAAAGTAGTCCACTTGGACTGTCTATTTCTCTCTTCCAAAGGAGGAGGAGATGTAGAAGGTGGAAGTCCTGCTAAACCATGAGAACGGTGCGGTGCCACACCCGCATCCACAATGACTCAAAAAATGAAAAAGACTCTATAATTATACAAACCCTAAGCAAGCTAGCATGCACAGAACATACACCAATATAATATAAAGCTAATCACAAGAAAACAAGGGTAGGATATGTGAGCTCCTGAATGAAGTAGGTATGTCTCGCTGTTGTAAAGGAAAGTATCCTATGGCTAGGGTTTAAGAGGCCATCAGCATACTGGGGTTGAAAGAGAGATGCACAATGTTTAGCAATCATATATAAGCAAGTTTCAGAGATGAGAAAGGTCCACACCTGACTAACTGAAGGCTGGTCCAAGATTTCTCTTCAATCCTCTTCTTGATCCTCTCACTCCAAGAGACCTGCAAAATGAATTATACCTTCCTCAAACCATTATGACCACATATTAAACAATGATAATCAAATAAACATGAATTAATGATCTGAATAGCATCATCATATGATCAGAAACAGAAATTCAATCACACATTGAACAATGATTTGGGAAGAAGAAGGACATCACATCTTTATGAATCTTGAAAACAAGTACAAGTATACCTTCTCTTCAAGTTTGGCATCTCACAAAACCTTGATCTGGTTCTGCTGCCTCTCTTCTCCAAGGAACTCAGCCTCCAAGCTCTGCAACACAAGGAGAATGCTTCTAGGGTAAAGGTGTGGGAAAAGAGAGTCTCGATTCCTCCAGCATAACAATCCAAAAATCCAAGTCCCCCTCATGGACCTCCCTACCTCTATTTATATGGTAAAGAAGAGATAAGGGCGAAGACAAAGTGGTTACAACTGAAGAATTCAGTTGCATAACTACCCAAAATAATCTAAAAGGCATGTTTTTATGTTTAAATGTCGAGGGACACATTCACGACTATGGAGGAGGACAACCCATGAATGATTTGTGAGTTTCCACAAGAGCAACCCACGAATATATGCATCCGTGACTTGTAAAACCCAAGACTCGTGCATGATTCATGACTTGCATATAAGGAGAGTCGCATATACACAAAAAAATACATGCGACGGAATCATGGGAAATGTCGACATGCGACGGAATCATGGAAATGTCAACATGCGACGGAATCATGGGAAAGTGGTCACAGGAAGAGATGTGTCATTTTGAGCTATAACAGATTCCCCCTAATGTGTGAGGTTAGAGGGGAAGACGATAACCAAAATACATTATAAAGGAAACATCTGAGGATGGAGAGAGAAGAGAATCCAAGATCGAAAGGCTCGAGTGAAGGTACCTGTAAGAGAGATAAATGTCAGAAAAAATTGATCTCTGGGACATACACGTCCATATACAAAACATCACCATAAAGATAAAGGCGGATCCAACATATGTATAACTGATGAAACTATCATGGTCGCTCAATATGCAAAAAGGCGCCATATCAAATCTAAAGGATCCATGGCCACAACTGAACAAGGTGGATCCATGCTCAACAATCGATCATAGCCACAAAAATACAAGGTGGATCTATGTCTCAGCAAAATTTCATATAAAGGATAACAAGGTCTTGCGCAACTCGGGCAATAGCAAAAAATAAGGATGCTACTGTTGGCCCAAGGTCTTCAATCCAAACTGCCCAAAAAAGGTACAAATCCGAACCATGCGAATAAAGGAGCTGAAGTCGAACATGGAGGAAGCCATTTGATTACCGGTCAATGATGAAAACCATTAACAAACGTGAGGGAAACCACTATTAATGAAAATGTTCCCCAAGGTACCTAGTACATTCGAACAAGTGTGATTACAAGGACTTGAATTCGAACACTTGAAGAATCCATTGAGTAGGAGACATTAAGGTATTCCCACTACCCAATAGCAAGGGAAATTGCCATTGATGACAACAATTCCCAAGGTACTGTCATAAAACTCTAAATCTCACCCCCAGAGCAAGATGTGTTGTAGTCGATAGGAAGATATCCGTTGGAAGGAAGGCATTAAGGCGTCCTTCATAATCCAACACGAGGTAAGTCAAAGACTAATTGGATCTGGAATTTGGTATTGAATTTCACGACAAGGAATGCCGAAGACATGATGTAATGAACTGATACCATGTAATGGCTGACACAAAAGGTCAAGGCAACTACAGAATGGCCGACAAAGGTTTAATCCTTGAATAGTGAGCACGACACAAAAGTGACTTAGGCATATTTTGACATGAAATAGGACTGACAAAACAAATCTACAATGTAGGAAACAGTGACAAATTCCCCATATAATTGGAAAAGAGACCAACTAGAGGAGTAAGAAACTCTGAATCAGGATAAGGTCAAAATACTAGGACCAAACTGTTGATAGACTCAAAACTGGTGCTTTGTTCAAGGAAACAAGACTTGCTGCCATGATGTAAAAAACATGTGAATGAACTTCCCTTCCCCTCTTTCTTGTAAAGGTTTAATGAGTCCAAGAAAGCAAACTCGGGACCATCTTCATTTTTGGCAAGCTCGAAGAAAATAAAGAAGAATGCTTGATAAAGCACTGATTCGTGGATTTTATGAGCCCGAACTAGTACATGCTCGACGGTGTTTTCATAGTTTAGAGAGTCTAAAAACTCCAAAGAAGACTCCAGGGGGGGTCCTTTTTCATACAATTTAGTCTCCTAAGGCTGAAAAAGTATAAAACATACCAAAGAATAACTCTCTTAACTTCCGAAGAAGAAAAGGCGCACCTTTTTCGTACTTAGTCAAGAAGGTCCGAAAAAGGTTAAATTACCACCTACCCAAAGCTCCTTCAAAAGCAGCATATAGCCTGAGTTTTATGAGTGTGAAGGAAGGCAAGATCACTCAGAAAGATCCATTTGATTACAAGAAATGGAGCTTACAATAATAAACTTGATGCTTTGCTCTTTAGGGTTTAACGAGCATGATAAAGACATAAAGTACACTTGAAATCTTTTTCATGTTTTGGTCCAAAGCACGAAAAAGAGAAAACTAAGCTCATACCGGGGGTTCCTTTTTCGTAAGTTTAGTCCCTCAAAACTGGAAAAGAGATAAACCTATGCCTAAGAATACTCTTCTCAATTCAAAAGAAAAGAGACTGATCCTTTCTCGTATTATTCCACAAGGTCCGAGAAAGAGATAACCTACCAACAATGTGGATGCCCATTCACATATTATTAACGAGCCTAAATGGACAAGTTTACTCGGTAGTCAAATCTATTTTGAGGAGTCAGACCTGGGCCTAAAGAAACTCAATATCTTTCCCGTGAAGTTTTAACAAGTCTGGAAAAGTCAACTCGTGACCTCCTTACTGTTTTTAACGAGCTCGAAGGAGAGCAGAAAGAATGCTCTAAATGCGAGGAGACGAGTGTCATAGATAGGCGAAACTAGTTCCAAGCGTAAGGAACAAACCTATGCATAATGCAAGGAAAGTGAGCAAGATAAGGACACTCAGGGAACATCTCCTCAGGGTAAAAGGTGTCAAGTTGCTAAGGCAAAATGATACAAGGCTTAGCGATGATGAGAACAAAGATGAGGGCTTATACAACGAGCTAAAAGCGTGGAAGCAAGCATCAGGCTCATAAGTGCGAGCAGGGCACATGAAAATGCAATTACAGCTTGAACAACAAGGTGAGGCCAGTAAACAGTTGTGAATCCAACTACAAATCCTGTCTCCAAGAAGCAACAACATCAAAATCATATTCAGAAGAAACGATCGGATGTGGGTCACTTTGGCAGAAACACATGTGACTTTGCTATCTTCTACAAAAGACAAATTCAAGGCAGAATCAATCTAAGAAGGTTCTATAAAACCAAGGCTCGAGGGTTTATAATCAATAAGATAAACCTCAGAAGGAGAGAAAAAATCAACAAGTGAGATAGAGTCTGTAGGAACAAACTCAATATCACAGGAGTTGAAAAATTCAAAAGAAAAATCAAACTCATCAGGATCATGGACTTGCTGTTCGAAGGATGAGTAAAAAAACTCAACAAGACCAACATAAGAAGAAAGGTCAGTTTTACTAGGAAAATCAGGGTTAGACTTAGTCACAACTGAACCAACATCCAAAATAAGGTCAGACTGTATCAAAGACTCTAGGAAGACTTCATCCAAAGGGAGGAGATCATCTGAGATAGGACACATGTCTAAACTTTCAAATGGATCGACAGAGTGGAGAGAAGGCTCCATGGTTTGTATAGGATGACTCACCTATTCAAATACTGGGACCAAGTGCCGAGAAGGTAAGCATGAAAATAGAGGCTGCTTCTCAGTAGTAATTGAACATAAAGGACAAGAGGCCACATAGTTCACCTGTGGTGGGGGAGTGTCTATAGAAACACTGGGAATCAATAAAGGAAAGACCTGGTCTCTAGTTGGGTCAGGAGACGGATCAAGAAAATCCAACTGATCGATAGTGACAATTTCTTCTCCTTGATTAAAGTACATCACACGAAAGAATGTTGACACCACAGCTTACATGGCATAGACATAATCACATCCAAGGAGCATATTGAAGTCCAAGGGGTCTTCTATCACCATGAAGTCAACTAAGACGGTCTTCCCACCCAAAGTAACATGTGTTTGAGAAAGAATTCCCAAGGCTATACAAATTCTTCTATCAAACGCTAGTAATTGACTAACAGTCGACACAAGGATGGGAGATCCCATGCCTCACCAAGCATGAGCAGACAAGATACTAAATGAGGCTCCTTCATCAACAATACACTGAGCAATCATGTAGGGTTCAACTTTGACCTTTATCTAGAAAGGTGCAACGGAAGGAAGGTGCGGCTCAACTAGAATATCCCAATCAAAGGAAGCAATCCGAAAGCTTGGTGGGGGTTGATCCGAAG
The DNA here is from genome assembly GCA_001517045.1 of Pseudotsuga menziesii. Classification (NCBI taxonomy): domain Eukaryota; kingdom Viridiplantae; phylum Streptophyta; class Pinopsida; order Pinales; family Pinaceae; genus Pseudotsuga; species Pseudotsuga menziesii. The sequence continues at coordinate 249,710 of LPNX010824159.1, read as the reverse complement.
CAATTTTAGTGCCCCCTTTTTCAGTAAGTTTTGAACTAGAAGTGAAGAAAATGTGACTAGTAGACACTTCACTCTCCAAAGGAAGAGTGGGATTGATCGATAATGAACTTGATTCAACTGCTTCGTGAAAGTCACTCTCCGACGGGAGAGTGGGATTGACCAAAGATGACATGGGTTCAATCACATCAGGATCACTCTCCAAAAGAAGAGTGGGATCGACCAAATCTGAGATTGGTTCGACCACTTGAGCAACCAAAGGTTGAGTAGGTTGTTGAGAAACTATAGGTTGTTTAGGATAAGGAAATTCTTGAGTCTTGGACCACACTCTTCACACCTTTGCGATAGCAGGGCATAGGTGAGTAAGATGATCTCCCTCGCATAGCACACAAGGGAACTTAAGTTTACATTTCAAACGACCAGTTTTCTCAATGGTGTCAACATGACTAGCAGTGGCTGACTGTTTGCTCTCAACATGACTTGCGGAGGATGAGAGCTTTCCCCTAGCATGAAAACCAGAGGCCAGGTAACTAGGTCCAACCTCACTAAGAGAGGATGGTTGTTGAAAGACTTCAGGATGTTAAAAAACGGGATGACCATGAGCCCAAACTATTTGCACCTCTGTAATAGAAGGGAATTTATAAGTAAGGTGGTCTCCCTGACAAAGCTTACAAGGAAACTTGGGCTTGTGTTTTGAACAGGTAGTCTTTTCAACAATGTCAACATGACTCGCAGTGGCTGATGGATTGTCTTCAGCATTAACCACAGAGGCTGAGAGACTACCCACAACATGTCTTGCAGAGGCTGAGAGACTGGGTCCAACATGACTTGTAGAGGTTGGACGAGCACCACCAACATGAACAATAGAGGTTGAATGGTTAGGATCAACATGCTTTTCAGCAGTTGAGTGTGTGCCCCTAGCATGAACCATAGAGGCTGGGTGGATGGATCCAACATGAACAACAGAGGTTGGATGGGGAGGTTCAACTTGAATAACAGAGGTTGAACGGGTGCCCTCAGCATGCACTGCAGAGGATGAGTGACTGGATCCAACATGACCTGGAAAGGTAGGAAGGATCCCACCAGCATGAAACACAGAGGCTGGATGGATAGATCCAACATGACTTGCATAGGTTGGATGGGGAGGTTCAACTTGAACAACAGAGGTTGAACGAGTGCCCTCAGCATGCACTGCAGAGGCTGAGTGACTAGATCCGACATGACCTGGAAAGGTAGGAAGGATCCTACCAGCATGATGAACAAAGGCTGGATGGTGAAGATCAACTTGAATTGTAGAGGTTGAGTGCTTAGATCCAACATGGCCTATAGAGGTTGGATGGGTGCCCCCAGCATGGACAACAGAGGCTGGGTGGTGAGGTTCAACTTTACTTGCAGAGGTTGAACAGGTGCCCCCTTGCTTATGTGCCTTCTTCCTATTCCTCCTTCTTTTACTCCTTTTATACTGTCGATTACTAGTATCAGTACTTTCACCACATGAGGTAGAAGGAGGAGGATAATCAACTACAGGTGAAGGGGAAGCAGTGTTTTGATGCCCTTGATATAAATAGATTACTTGAGAAGCATCAGGAGCATTCAAGACAGTTGGAGTGGAAAACAACCACACCGGTAGCCCTAGGGTGAATCCAGGAAGATTCAGGGTGGCCATCAAGGGAACACCAACATTCCCCGTGAGAGGAATAGTACAAGGAGTTCCCAGCATGGGGATCTCTTGGTTGGTGCTCGAAGGGGTGTTTTCCATAGTTTCAAACTAGGAGACAAATTCTGAGGTTGATAGGAAACCAAAATTACAAAGCACACACCTAAAGGCACACTAAGTACAGACAAACCACACAGCACTCACTAAAAAGTTCCTAAATCCAAACAGACAAACAGGTATAAGATATACTTTCCAGAAGAAAGCTGCTAGACAGTTACTTGGCATCCCTATAGATGTTCTTAGGCACAAGCGGAGGAATCACCCACCGCCCTCCCATACTTTCTACCGGGGTTACCTTCTAAGCCCGTCCAAGGTCAACCAAAAATAACATTCCGGTGTACCCGTGTATGAACCCTAGATGTCAAAGAGACTAAAGGCTACCTTAACTATATTGACATTCTAGGGGGACAGTCGCAAGCCGGACTCGTATGCATGGGCAGGGTAGCAGAGCCCGAAACTCTGTCTAGGAAAAAATCCCTAGATGCGTAAAAGTCCTGAGTTACATTTTGACAAGGATTCAAAGGGTTATCTCCTTTGTCCAAGCCTCCACGCGGCCTCGTGCTTAACTCCCGTTTGAGAGGAGCTTCCCAGATACAATCAAAGTAGAAAAGGATTTACCTAGTGATAGGCCAACTACATCTTAAATTTTAACACTTGTGGAGAGTTGAAACTCCCTAATCCACAAGTCTAGCCTGAGCTAGTTGGTGTATGACCCTATAAAATAAAACTTACTAGTAATTA
>LPNX010824159.1:127699-246912 GCA_001517045.1 Pseudotsuga menziesii | reverse complement strand
TATATATAGATATATATATATTTTAAAAACAATGATATGCCATGCAATCTAGACTAAAGACCTAATCTACATGCATATAAAGCAAACATATGTTTTTGTATTTTTCTTTTATAAATGCAAAAGAAAATTCAGCCTATCAACTAATGCAAGCAAGTACTATAAGCAAAGCAAATAGACAACTACTCTACACCCCCAAAAAAACAAACCCTAGGTTTCCCTAAAGTTAGATATTAACCTCTCTTGAAAAGAAGGCTTACAAAGGTAAAAAAGCCAACAACTTTGGAATGAAGAAATTGAGCAATAAGACTGACATAAACAAAGTTCAAGGAGTCCCAAGTATCAATCTAAACCTACAAACAAAGGCTGCTCGGTACCTTGTCCAACAAGGTCAAGACAAAGAAGGAGGTAGGGGGGGGAAGCAGCAAAAACAAGTACACGTTCTTTTTAATTTTCTTTTATAAATGAAAAAGAAAAAACTACCTACAAACAAAAGTATGCAGATAATAAGAACAAAACAAAAGGAACTCTACTTTGCAACCACCAACAAACTCTAGAATGCCCTAAAGTCAGTATAAACCCCACTTGGAAGGAAGGCTTGCATAAGAGACGAGACAACTAATTTGGCATGGTGAAGTTAACCAACAAAACAAAGAGAGAAACCAACACCAACAAGCTTCTAAAATAAAACAAAGATCACTGACATAGGATAACCAGAAGCATAAGCCAAAAATCGAACCAAGCAAAGGAGATGGGGGAAAGAGCAAAGAACAAACCCAAATGCAATAAAAGGCTTAACACATAGATAAAGAAAAAACAAAAAGGGATGACACTAACTCCCTGGAGTCATGCACCTGTACAGGACTCCAAAACACCTACCAAAACACCTTCAAATAGAAGAAAAACCACAAAAGAGGAAAAACATTGTTTAAAAGGGAATTCACGGGTTGCACTACTGGCAGGTCGCATATCATTCGCGGGTTGCTGATACAGCAAGTCACGAATATAAGCATTAGCGGGTTGTGTAATAGGCAAGTCACGAATCACTCGCAGGTTGCCAGTATAAGCAGTCATGAATACAAAACTAGATATGCGACTGTTCAGACAATCTAGTCGCGAATGGGTGGAAAAATTCCAAAAAACGTCAAACTACCCTAAGAAAGGCAGGGGAAGTGTGCTATCAAAATTATAAAGTGTTCCTAAGTAGCAATAAGGACCTGAAACAATGCAAAAGTATAAAAGAAATCAAGAGAAACCCCAAACAGACAAGGCTCTCCCCAGCGGAGTCGCCAGTTTTGTTGTAAAGGAAAGTATCCTATGGCTAGGGTTTAAGAGGCCATCAATGTACTGGGGTTGAAAGAGAGATGCACATTGTTCAGCAAGAATATATAAGCAAGTTTCAGAGATGAGAAAGGTCCACACCTGACTAACTGAATGCTGGTCCAAGCTTTCTCTTCAATCCTCTTCTTGCTCCTCTTGCTCCAAGAGACTTGCAAAACGAATTATACCTTCCTCAAACCATTATGACCACATATAAAACAATGATAATCAAATAAACATGAACTAATGATCTGAATAACATCATCATATGATCAGAAACAGAGATTCAATCACACATTGAAAAATGATTTGGGAAGAAGAAGGACATCACATCTTTACTAATCTTGAAAACAAGTACAAGTATACCTTCTCTTCAAGTTTGGCACCTCACGAAACCTTGATCTGGTTCTGCTGCTTCTCTTCTCCAAGGAACTCAGCCTCCAAGCTCTGCAACACAAGGAGAATGCTTCTAGGGCAAAGGTGTGGGAAAAGAGAGTCCCGATTCCTTTAGTATAACAATGCAAAAATCCAATTCCCCCTCATGGAGCTCCCTACCTCTATTTATATGGTAAAGAAGAGTTAGGGGCGAAGACAAAGTGGTTACAACTGAAGAAATCAGTTTCATAACTACCCAAACTAATCTAAAAGGTGTGTTTTTATGTTTAAATGTCGAGGGACACATTCAAGACTATGGAGGAGGACAACCTGCAAATGATTCATGAGTTTTCACAAGAGCAACCTGCAAATATATGCATCCGCGACTTGTAAAACCCAAGACTCGGGCATGATTCGCGACTTGCATATAAGGAGATCCGTGTATACACAAAAAACGCATTTTAAGGGTATTTTTTGGCATTTTCATACTTTAGTGTCTTCTAAAAAGTTTTAGCTAACTGAAATACCTTTCCAACAGTGCAGATATGAGGTCAAACGGAGTTACAAAACTCAAGATATGGGTCCTCCAAGATAGGTGTTTTTTCAGTGACCTTTAGTGACTTTCATGAAGTGTCGTCATGGAAATGTCAACATGCGACGGAATCATGGGAAAGTGGTCACAGGCAGAGATGTGTCATTTTGAGCTATAACACTCACCTAGGAGAGGGTTGAGACTCCCATACACAATAAGCATAGGTTCCTAACCAATTATTGTGGCCCTCAACTTCAATGCATATAACAACTGTGCTGTCCAACCCCAACCTGGCTGGGACACCTGCAGAATAACCCTTGCAAAGTACCCCCTTGATAAACTAGGTAAGGAAACTAAGGTCACCTCAATATAATCAATGCTCAAGCAGACAGTCACTACCGGGATTGACCGTATGGGCAAGGTAGAAAAGCCCGAAACTCTTGAAAGAGCCCACTTAGTTATGACTAGGGGTCATCCCAATCAATAACCGCTCACACTACCTTGTGCTTAACTCCCTTGTAAGAAGAGGATCCTGAGAAACACTAATTATACCACAAAATTTCACACTCTCACCTAGACAGACACATACATGTTGTTGTTTAGTGGTATTGGAGAATTTACTCCCAATTAACTATTCCAAGACCCTAAAACCTAATCTTGTCGGTGTACCCTATCAAATAAAATAGTGTAATCTATTTTATTTAAGTGTTGATTTTATTTGGCTTTATTATTCAAAAAAAGGTAGATGACTATGCAACCAATGGTGTTATGATGCAACATGAAATAAAATGCACACCTAGCAATCAATGCAAATGCATTGTATCTAATGAAAAATAGGGCATGCTACTACGTGAAATGCAAAATTTTCTTCAAATTGCAAATGTAGTCATTCCTATATGAAAGCCTAACTAATACTTCTCTAAGAAAACCTAGTGCAAGTACCATGAAAAGTGCTAAGTGCAATGCATAATGATGCAAAGAAGCAAATATTTTTGGATTTTTTGAATAAAAATGAGATACTAAAGAAAAAGAATGATTCTACCACCCCCAGACTCTGCAAGCAGAATCAAACAGCACTCACACAAATTACTAAGGTAAAATAAATCTAATGCACTAATCCCAAAACAAAAAATTGAAAATGCAATGAAAAGACATTCTTAAAAAACAAATTTACCCTAAAAAAGGTGTCTCTAGTCAGAAACAGAGGTGTATATAGACTCTAGCAGTATCAAAGGAGACTGAGAAATCATCAAAATTCACCCAGCACTAGTCAATCTTCCTCTAAAAGGAAAAACTCAGGGCATACGATACTGTTCGCAGTAAACCCATGTATGTATGCACATATAACAGTCAAAGCCACCTGTATACATGACTGTGAGTTTAAAAATTGCATACATGAATAAAAATGTATAAAAATGAAGGAAAATAGAAAAACTGAGACAAAATTCACACCAATCGGACACTACTAGGAAAACATGCCCTCAGACCCGACTTAGAAATAGAGAAATAAAATCAATTCAATAACATTGAATGCCGATAAAACCCCCAAAGAAAAACTACTAGGAACTCCCCGACGGAGTCGCCAATTCTGTTAGAGAGAGAAATTCCTATGGCTTGGGGTACCACAACAGACAGCTTGACTCCAAAAATCAATCCTTTCCTATATGCAAGAGAAACCGAATATCTAACACTAAAGGATCTTGATTCATACCTTATTCTGGATGGTTGAAGTAGATCCCTGTTGAGCTTTCCAACTCCAGCTTGAATTGATAAATTGCTTCCTCAACATTCAATAAACAAGACAAGCATGCTATATATAATTGTGTTAGACCTACTCTAGTATATATAATTAATAACATATAAGCATTTGAAATCATCCATGGATCAAATATTCATTCAAATACACATTATTGGATAGGAAAATATATTTCTATTAATATAAAAAAGAGATTACAATAGAGACAACCTCTGTCGGCATGTCTGCAAATCGGATAAACTGAGTCCCCCACTTGGGCCTCCACCACTTCAATCCTCCATCTATCGATAGCGAGGTCACAAGAAAAGGGCAAGGTTGGGAAGAACACAAAAGCGCTCCAAGGGACAAAGGGATGCAAACTCAAGTATAAGCTCTAGTAACAATGGACTATAGTTTTCTTGCTCTCAATTCCTCATGCCTTCAATGTATCTAAAGGGTTCCTTATATAGCTCTTCAATGGGGTAATGAAAGGTCGAATCCAAGCGATATCAAGGCATACGGAAGGCTAGTAGACAAGTGAGTCAGATGCACATCAAGGAAAAATCCAAAATAATTTGACCTTTTTCACACATCCCGATGTACACGGTTTTAGGGGTCAAATCCACGTATATATGTGAGAAAGGGTTAAAAAGTCGCGTATGGCAATTTTTGCATGTTTTTAGGGATGATTTTGGAAACATTAAAAGTACAAAAATGGTTCATGGGTTCTAAGGAGCCTGGAAAGGGATAGGGAATGCCATAAAAATTTGATTCACCATGTGTGTTAAAATAAGCTATAACAATATTGAAAGGGAAAGTCAATGCCATTTGCTTGACAAACAAACACCAAAATGTGAACTATTTGCAAAAAATGAAAACAACCTTGTTGTAAAACACATTATGCAAGATAGGGAAAAAAGAGTTGGGTCAAAGAAAAAAGTTGAGAGTGCGGAATATATTGCATTAGATGTGCAATGTTCAATGCAAAATTCTAGAAGTGGGAGAGATCAGACAGTGCAATGTCTGAGGATATACAATAATCCACATTAAGACCTAGTTATTTAAATTTTATTTATATTTCAATATATTATGTAAAAGTTGGTGCAAGTGTAATGACGATGAGCTCAATTGGTAATCTCATCTAGAAGAGGGACTCAGAAAATGAAACCCTAGGATAAAGCTAAATAGAACTTATAAACCTATACATTTTTTCATTGTTACGAGAAAATGTTTGCACTTGTCGTTAGGTTTCTTATTGTGCTTGAAAGCTCGCGTTTGGCCATGACTGGAACTACCACCACTTTGTAATCTTCAACTCATAAATACAAATTTGAATAGTATTGAGAAATTAACCTTGAAATCCCCGAGGATAGACTAGCGCGATAATTTCACTCAATGGAGAATGAAAACCAAATACATAATACATTTTAGTTAGATGGGTTGTTCATCAAACAACAACATTGTAACTAAACTCGCCTGTGTTCAAGGATTCAATGGAAGAAGGTATGTTTCAATCTATATAGCCATCCCAAATTTTTTCAATTTATTGTTTTTGAGTTTAGTAGATATTTGAATGATAAAATTTTATCCCTAGAACTCTGAAATTTCTTTAGAAATGGGATATTTTGGTTGAAATCGATCTCCCTTTTCTTTAATTAAAATGTGTATAACCCTAGAACTCTCAAATTGCTTTAGAAATTGCTCAAATGCAATATAAAGATGATGCTAACTTGGAAAAAGGATTATCCAAGTAGTCTGGTGAACAAACACTTGTAAAAAAGAGTATGGATAGCCCCTCCATTCCTTTTTCATTATTAAGGTTTTGGATTGAGTTCTTAATTTCCAATCTAATGCACCTAATTTCCTCCTCTTTTGGTATCCGATAGGTCTGTTCTTCAGCCACTAGAGCCTTTGATTTGAAACCTAGTTTCTATGGTGTTCAAAATTTGCAATTAACTGGTAAATATTCTTTCTTTAGCTATGAGAGCCCATGATTTGCTGGGAGAGCATGTTGTTTGAAGGTTTCAGATGCCTGCCCATGGAGTTCCTTCTTTGTTGTTCTCCATTTGCAGGTAATAAATATTTGGACTTTCAAGATCTATAATTTGATCCATGTTTGACTATTTTATGTTTAGTGATAAAACCTCCATTTTTTGTCTACGGATATATGACTAATATTTCGGCTACCCCATCGTAGTTTGCGACAGTGGGTGTGTTTTAGGTGTCTCATATGGGGTGTATGTTGATGAACTGTTGTGTCCATAGTGGGTGTTTGTGTGGTATATATCCCATATATTTGACCCAGTTGTAGTTTGTTTCAGCCTAAACCTTTGAAGCGGCTTGAAGACATGTCCATTCCAATGGTTAGTGTAGGTTGTGATATAGCTTATGTATTTTTTTTTCAAAATATGTTGATGAAGGAATCTTGGTGCCCAAAAATACATCCATTTTAGCATGTTGAGTTTCAAGAAGACCTCGCATGACAATTGTGACAAAGAAGAAAGAAGAGCACACCCTTTCACCTCTGTGCCAATTTAGGTTATATATATAGTTTTTTCAATGTAAATGGTGGCTTCAAGTTTGCAGTGCATTTATTTGGATATGCTACCAGTTCCTATAATTTAGTCTGGTGTATGAATGATGTTTCAACTTTCTCAACATTATGAATTGCTGATTTTGTGGTTCAGATTTAGCTAGACTAGTAGATATGACAAATGAATCATCCTGAGATTAGAATTATAATTGTTGTTATTTGCAGGCCAAAAGAAATTGAAAAACCAAAAGATCAAAATTTACTACCTAAGAATGGGTTTCATACTTTCTGATTCTTCACAGTTCAAATTTGTAAGGATGCACACCTTTGTACTTCTCAAAGACAATGACTATCTATCACTGAAGAGTACATAATAGATGATTAATTATTCATAATTTAAACATGCAGCATGATGATTCAGAGTGGGATGAATTTGGTAATGATCTTTGTTCACTACCTGAAGTTCCTTAAGCAATATAGACAACACATTCACAGCCATTTTTTACAAATAAACCTGACGAAGAAAGCAAGATTAAGGCTCTTGTTGATTCAACTGCATTGGAGTGGCAGCGATGAGACATTTATGGGTTGTTTATAATGTCCTTTTTGGTGTATTTCTTGGGAATAATTTGAGGGATAAGATTAATAGGATAAAACAAGTTGGAGTATAACAAATACTACTTTCATGTGTATTCCTTACACTTCCATCTATCTTTGCAGGAAAACAGAGGAAGGATATGTTGGAAGAGGATTTGGCAGAGGTGTGGGTGGAAGGGGTCTAGCAGGAAGAGGATTTGGTAAATATCTTAGGATTGTTGTTTATATTTCATTAGCCTAGTGTTCTTACTATAATTTTGAGATATTTGTTGTTTGCTTATTTCATGGGAGGTCAACTTTCCAATGTGTGTTTGGCTTCTGTGCTCTATTGTTGTCACGTTTTATTAAATGCACAACAACAACAATGCAATCTTTTCATTTATGTTCTCATCCTCTCTAGGATTCAGTATTCCTATGTGTTAAGTAGTTTTATGGGTTGATTATAATTGATTCTTATTATTTTTGAGGTCTGGGTTTTACAACTAGAAAAATGTGCACACTTGAAAGCTGTTCAATTATTTTTAACAACATTTTGATGGATTGGATAATACAAAATTGATGTCCTCAATTTGAAGTTGATTTTGTCACTAATCTTGCTTAAGCAATATGACGAAGGTTTGATTCTTTTAATGAATGAATAAATGATGATGTGGGTGGATAAGAGAATATGAAAGAACCAAGAATGGGATTTTCCCCTGAGAATTGTACTAGCTATGAAATTTATTTTTCATGGAGGCTGGAGGATGTTGGAGAAGTTTAGGTTAGTATTTTGTGAAGGATGCATGTAATTAGATGGCAGGTAGATGCTTGTTTGATAGGGTGTACTATGGATGCTTGTTCATGTAACATCAATTTTGACAATGAGGTTTATACAATTAAATTTTAATGAAGTTTAGGGAAATATATGATACTATCAAACAATACAGTCATACAGTAATGTTCATACCATGTGTTCTTAAGCTTTCAAAAGTGGCATTAGTTGTGTCTTCAATTGGGCCCATATTAACGTGAAAGTTATGAATCTAAGATAAAGCACTTTCAAAATTGACATTAGTTTTATGTCTTGAATTGGGCCCATATTAATGTGGAAGTTATGAATATGAGATAAAGCATTGACTACAAGGAGTTGGTCAAAGTTTATTACCTAAAAATTTGAATTTTATGAATACATTTATGAAGATCTTAATACCTCAAACTTTTCCTTTTTTCATTTAAGTAAAATTATCTTACTTGAATGAATTTGACCTAATGCGGATAAAATCCATTCTTATGCATATTGATAGATGAATTTCAATGACAGGAACTACATTTGATATCTGTTTCAAAGAAACTTGGGAAACACAAACATGATCATACTCTATTTCAAAAAAAACTTAATTCTAATATTTTAGAGATTGTCGTTATGGGAAGACCATACTACACATCATGGGGAAAATTGAATATAAAGGTTTATTGTCTATGAAGTGAATTCAGAGTAGACATGTGAGATTTGATTTGTAATTGATAGAATACTAAATGGAACTACGTGCAAGTACAAAGCTCAGAATGCTCCTAGAAACTCAAAAGGTTTGAAGTGCATGTTAGGTCTGGTTAATTCTTACAATAAAAGAGAATCCAATCCAAATAAAGTGGTTTCTCCACCTCTGAGTTTAATTAATGATCAAATAGAAATATGGCAAAAACTTGTTTCACTCTAGTTATGTTCATAGTTGGCCAGAACTATAGAAACCCATGAATGTTGACTCTTTGAGTAAAGACAGTTTTCCTTATGTATTAACTAGAAGAGATGACGAATGTAGAAATTTTACTTTCACCTTTGTGGATATTGCTCAGATTTGGATGGGTAGTTTAGGTCTAAAGGAATTTTATGATGAATTAATGATGTCGGGCATGGAATGGAACAGAAAACACCACCACAAGGATATGTCTTTCATAGATGTAAAGTTCCTAGTATGTTCATCATGTCTAGTAACTTTGTAAGCAAACTGTTCATTAAGGGCATGGATAATGGGCTAGATATGGGTTCTCACCATCTTATTTGTTTTCTTTAGGACATTTCATCCAACATTGTCCAACAAATGGGGATCCCAATTGTGAGTATGATAAGTATGGGGAATCTTAGTGCCAGGTGTCTGCTATTGAACAAGTCAAGGTGTGTCTACCACTAATCAGACTTGGAAGGTAGTGAAGGAGAGTGTGTTTGAGATGTTTGGATTGAGGCCATTAGAGGTTGCATTCTGATCATACTTGGGGAACTGCAAATGGATTCCTAGAATGAGGAAGTTGTCAAGTTCTTCAATGTAGAAGAAGACGAAGAGAATGGTCATGGGGCAGATTGGAAGAAGAGATATATGGAGAAGAATGGGGATTCATCAGTTAAAAAGAGCAGCTGGTTTGAGTCCACATTGTCATTTTTCAAGGAGGATAGTTACTACATATCAGATCTAAAGGAATCAGAGAAGAAGGTATTGCAAGAATTAAAATTGAGTATTGAGTCTACCATTAAATCCAATGAGTTCCTTTTGGAAGGACTTGGTGCTAATGGTAATCACGATGCTACAGAAGTAGGAAATAATGGCATGAAGGATGACAGACCCACCAAGCAAAACCCTGATCAGAATGGAAATGGTAATGAGAATACTGACCAGAATGTCAGTGAGAATGAAAATCTTACTCCAGAGGTTTTGCATAGTTGTCATCATAATGTTACTATGTGGGGAATTCCACTACTTCATTCAAAGGGCGGTGAGAGGAATAATTTTATACTTTTGAAATTTCTTCGTGCTAGATACCTCAAGGTAAATGATGTATTCATCATGTTGCAAAATAGTGTGGCATAGAGAAAGGCATTTTGAGCAGATAGTATACTTGAAGAGGATCTAAAATTCGATGAGAATCTTGATTTAGTGACCTCCATGCACTATTTTGATAAGGTGGGCCATCTTCTGCGCTACAATTCTTATGGGATTTTTCAAGACAAGGAGCTCTATTAGAAGATATTTGGAGATGATGAGAAACTGGAGAATTTTCTGAGGTGGAGGGTCCAAATTCTAGAGAAGGGTATCAAACTCCTTGATTTCAAGCGTGGTGGTGTCAATTCCATGATTCAAATCACAAATCTTAAGAATATTCCCAAGAAATAATTGAGAGCTACATCAAACCAAATTCTTACACATTTTGAAGATAACTACCTGGAGATGGTAGCAAGAAAGGTTTGTAACTACCCAAAATACATATGTATTTGCCTTTACTAAGATTTATTCGATCAATATATTTTATATGCCTGTTAATGAACATAAATATGACGTTATTTTTCATAGTAAATCTGGTGTTTGTGTCTTTCGGCACACCAAAAATTGAATTTTTTGATTAATTTTTAGATATATGTTACTTGACAAATGGTTGCTAATGTCAAATCACATATATCTTTGGTCATGATTGAAAAAGGCTAAAAGTTACAACATATATTTTACAGAGATATTTTTTATATGATTGTACTAATAGATATCTTTAGGCAAATCTTTTTTTATATGCTTTGTTGTATGTACTAAACAATGTGATCATTTTCCACTAAATATTTGAGTATGGACATTTGATTATTAGTTACTGTTTCATATTCTTTTGTACTATGAAAATGCATTAGTTTTCCCACAAAATTTTATGCACAATGAGTACATGGACATATTCAACGTCTTGTTTGTCTTTCTTTATTTTGTTTTTATTTTTTCTTTTCTTTTTGGAAGTGCATTAAGAAAAATGTCCAGATGGGTTGCACTGCAAGGAGAGGAATTCCTTTGGCCCAACTACATGAAAGGTATCTATTCCATCAAAATCACACTGGGCTTCTATTGGGCCTCTTTCTTTCTGATGTTCATACCATTTGGGTGCCAGAGCAGACAACAACCAAAATGGAGACCTGGTTTATGGTTTAACACATTTCCAATCTCACCAATGAAATGCCTATTAGCTACTGTTTTGTGATGTCCATGTCCTCCAATTATTATTTTAACTTATCATAATGATTAAGAGATTCTATGCAATGTTGGCAGCTATGAGGAGCTAACATGTATTTATGTGGTGTTTGAGTAAGTGAAGAACACTTATCTCAAGTTTTCCTTGTTCTATATGCATTTCCTATTTTGTTTTATGATCCTACTGAACCATATCTTTTTTTATCTTAGTAAACCACTTTTCTGACCTTTTAAGTTCAGCGTTATTGTCCTTTTCATCCAAATCCGCATGGTTCAAAGATGGAGGAACATCTACACTGAGGTCTTTGTGTGATTACAATATGCCACTAGGAGTATTGTTTTTCATGGTCAAGATAGCCCCCACTATTGTTTTCCCAAGGAAAATCTTATGGAAACAAGAGCTCTATCAGAAGATCTTTGGAGATGATGAGAAGCTAAAGATGTTTCTGAGGTGGAGGGTCCAAATTCTAGAGAAGGGAATCAAACTCCTTGACTTCAATCCTAGTGGTGTTAATGCCATGATTCAGATCACAAATATTAAGAATATTCCCAAGAATTAATTGAGAGATGCATCAAATCAAATTCTTGCACTTTTTCAAGATAACTACCAAAAGATGGTAGCAAGAAAGTTCTATAACTGCCCAAAATACATATGTTTTTGTCTTTACCAAGCTTTATTCTATCAATATATTTTATATTCCTATTAATGAATAGAAGGATGATGTTAGTTTTCATAGTAGATCTGGTGTTTGTGGGTTTTGACACACCAAAAATTGATTTTTTTAAAGAATTTTTGGATATCTGTTACTTGAAAAATGTTTCCTGGTGTCAAATCACATATATATTTGGCCCTGATTGAAAAAGGCTAAAAATTACAACATATATTTTAGAGAGATATTTTTTATATGATTGTACTAATATATATCTTTAGGCATATCTCTTTTTATATGATTTGTTGTATGTACTAAACAATGCCATAATTTGCAACTAAATATTTGAGTATGGACATTTGATTATTAGTTAGAGTTTCATATTCTTTTTTACTATGAAAATGAAATAATTTTCGAGACAAGGAGCTCTTTTAGAGATCTCTGGAGACAATAAGAAGCTGAAGATGTTTCTGAGGTGGAGGGTCCAAATTCTGGAGAAAGGCATCAAACTTGCTGACTTCAAGTTTGGTGGTGTCAATGCCATGATTCAAATCATAGATCTTAAGAATATGCCCAAGAAATAATTGAGAGCCGCATCAAACCAAATTCTTGCACTTTTCAAGATAACTACCCGGCGATGGTAGCAAGAAAGGTCTGTAACTACCCAAAATACATATGTTTTTTCCTTTACCGATCTTGCTTCAATCAATATATTTTATATGCCTGTTAATGAACAGAAGGATGACATTAGTTTTCATAGTATATCTGGTGTTTGTGGGTTTTGGCAAACAAAAAATTGATTTTTTTAATGAATTTTTAGATATTTGTTACCTAAAAAATGGTTGTTGGTGTCAATTCACATATATCTTTGGCCCATATTGAAAAAGGATAAAATTTATAACATATATTTTACAGAGATATTTTTATATGATTGTATTAATAGAGATATTTAGGCAGATCTCTTTTTATATGCTTTGTTGTATGTACTAAACAATGCGATAATTTGCCACTAAATATTTGAGTATGGAAATTTGGTTATTAGTTATTGTTTCATATCTTTTGTACTATGAAAATGCAATAGTTTTCGAGACAAGGAACTCTATCAGAAGATATTTGGAGATGATGAGAAGCTAAAGAAGTTTCTGAGGTGGAGGTTCCAAATTCTGGAGAAGTGCATCAAACTCGTTGACTTCAAGCTTGCTGGTGTCAATGCCATGGTTCAAATCACAAATCTTAAGAATATGCCCAAGAAATAATTGAGAGCTGCATCAAACAAAATTCTTGTACTTTTTCAAGATAACTACCCAGAGATGGTAGCAACAAAGGTTTGCAACTACCCAAAATACATATGTTTTTTCCTTTACCGAGCTTGCTTCGATCAATATATTTTATATGCTTGTTAATGAACAGAAAGATGACGTTACTTTTCATAGTAGATCTGATGTTTGTGGGTTTTGGAACACCAAAACTTGAATTTTTTGATGAATTTTTAGATATGTGTTACTTGAAAAATGGTTGCTGGTGTCAAATCACATACATATTTGGCCCTGATTGAAAAAGGTAAAAGTTACAACATATATTTTACAGAGATATTTTTTATATGATTGTACTAATAGAGATCTTTAGGCAAATCTATTTTTATATGCTTTGTTGTAAGTACCAAACAATATGATATTTTTCCACTAAATATTTGAGTATGTACATTCAATTATTAGTTACCGTTTCATATTCTTTTGTACTATGAAAATGTAATAGTTTTTGAGAAAAGGAGTTCTATCAGAAGATATTTGGAGACGATGAGAAGATGAAGAAGTTTCTGAGGTGGAGGGTCCAAATTCTGGAGAAGGGAATCAAACTCCTTGACTTCAAGCCTTGTGGTGTCAATTCCATGATTTAGATCACAAAGATTAATAATATGCCCAAGAAAGAATTGAGAGCTGTATCAAACCAAATTCTTGCACTTTTTCAAGATAACTACACAAAGATGGTAGCAAGAAAGCTCTGTAAATACCCAAAATACATATTTTTTTCCTTTACCGAGCTTGTATAGTATTGAACAATAGACATTTAGGTACAGTAATGGACTGTAAAACATGATCCTTCTATCAATGGCTGTTGAGGAGGTTCCTGTTGCATTCCTTATTTATAAGACAAGTGATTTCTTCTATCCATGATGTAAAATATTGTCAAAGAGTTTTGTTTTCCTTCATTTGTGAGCTTAGTTGACTATTGTCCACAAAATTATAGTAGTTCAAGCTAGACATTAAGAGAAAACCAGGGGTCATGATCCATTAGGGAAATTGATAACAAAATGTTCCATTATAATTTGCTACAAATTTTTAATCTGAGAAATGTTCCCTTTTGATAGCTCTCAACAGCAACTTTCAGAAATGTTTGAGGTGGAAACTGAGTTAAATACATGGAAAGGAGTGGACAAAAAACTCCTTACCATTCAATTGCATTATATTTAATAGCATCATATTTTGACTGGTCTCTACATTCAATTGCAGGTCATATGCTCAAACCATATACAAGTATATACAAGCACATCAAGTAACAAAATAAGAAACAAGTACTAACCAACCAAAGCTCGGACATTGTCACTAGATACCATGATACTGATATTCATGTTCACAGTTTTTCTAACCTTTAAAAAATAAAATAGTGTATGTAAGAAGATTTCCCAATGCAAAAGTATTTTTTGAGAAACCATGATCTCTGTTTTCCTTTAATTACTGTTAGAACTAGGCTTAAAGCCTAGCCAATGAAGAGGCTTTTATTGAAGCATGAGAGATCTTGTTCTTTTTTTACTTTTAAGGGCTTAAGGCCCTTCTAAAGGAACTGATCTCTTCACATCTTGTTTTTTGTTGAGGGGAAACATACTTAGTGTCCAGTAAAATGATTATTAACAAATATGATGTCTTCAAAATATGGATTTAGCTCATCTACATTTTTAAAGTGCTGTCATTTTGATCAACGCTGTGACATATAGTTCATAACTTGTTTTTGTTACGGAGAGAAATTCCTATGGCTTGGGGTAACACAACAGACAGCTAGACTCCAGAAATCAATCTTTCCCAATATGCAATAGAAATAAAATGTCTAACACTAAAGGATCGAACCTCGTACCTTATTCCAGATAGTTGAAGTAGATCCCCGTTGAGCTTTCCAATCTTCAGCTTGAATAGATATAATACTTCCTCAACAACAAGTAAACAATACAAGCATACTATATATCATGGTGTTAGATCTATTCTAGCATATATAATCAATAATGTAAAAGCATTTGACATATACCAATGGATACAATATTCATTAAAATACACATTACTAGACAGGAAAAGATATTTCTATTAATATAAATCAGAGATTACAAGTGACAACCTTTTACGGCACGTCTGCGAACCTGAGAAGCTTGGGAAGAACACAAAAGTGCTCCAAGGGACAAAGGGATGCAGACTCAAGCATAAGTTCTGGCAACAATGAACTATAGTTTCATTTCTCTCAATTCTCTCTTATGCTTTGAATGTACCAAGGGGTTCCTTATATATCTTTTCAAAGGGATACTGAAAGGTCGAATCCGTGCGATCTCAAGGCATATGGAAGGCCAAGAGTCATATGAGTCGGATCCAAGTCAAGGAAAACTCCAAAAGGATTTCGATTATGCACACATCCCGATGTACACGACTATAGGGATCAGATCCGCGTATGTACGCGGTTATCGGGGTAAAAGCTGTGTATATCAATTTTCTTATGTTTTTAGGGATGATCAAGGACACATCAAAAGACAAAAAGTATTCCATAGGGGCTAATGAGTCTGAAGCGGGACAGGGGAAGGCCATACAATGTGTGATTCACCTAGTGTGGTGAAATCCGCTATAACAGTTTTTCACATCTTGGAAGCATCTGCAAGTTGATCAAATTCAAATGAGATGAGAGTGGGGAATAGAATCCCAAGGGGAATACTACACTAATTTCTAGGTTGTCAAAACTCAAGCCATTTGTGGAATCAGAGCCATTTATTAGTTATCACTATTTTGTCTCCCTACGGGGGTCCTATTTGCAGCCATCATAACAGAGCATTTAATGCTTTCAAATTATATTCACTTATAATGGAAGTGGCCGATAAGTCCTTTTCAATGGTAGCTCCACATTCAAGAAACATAGCAACTAAGTATTAGATGACAACACAGTCATAAGGCTACAAGAACCAATCATCATGCAAAGATTCATTGATATTATACATTCCATGCATGGTTGTAATCACATCACTTCCTCAAATTTAGGGATAAACTGAACTAGTATGCAGACACCCTAAGAAATATCCATTTAAAATCCCAATTGATTAAACATAATACAGAGAAGGTATCATGTGTATCGAAGAACATTTCCTCATTTTGTATTTGGAAAATGCACCATTGCCTGTGGTGATTTAAATTGTACCTTGTGGAGCATGTGGAAGATTTCCAATCAAAGGACAAACTATTCTGTAATCTTAAACAATAGAAATTTAGGTGCATTAATGGATTATAAAATAGAATCCTTCTATGAATGGCTATTGACAGAGGTGCATGCTGCATTCCTTATGTATAAGACAAGTGATTTCTTCTATCAATGATGCAAAATGTTGTCAAAGAGTTTTGTTTTGCCTTCGTTTGTGAGCTTAGTTGACTATTGTCCACAAAATTATAGTATTTCAAGTTGGACATTAAGATAACACTAGGGGTCATGACTCATTAGGGAGAATAACAAGAAAATGTTCCATTATAATTTGCTACAAAGTTTTAATCTGAGAAATGTCCCCTTTTGATAGCTCTCAACACCAACTCTCAGAAATGTTTGAGGTGGAAACTGAGTTGAATACATGGTAAGGATTGGAAAAAAACTCCTTACCATTCAATTGCATCATATTTAATAGCATCATATTTTGACTGGTCTCTACATTCAATTGCAGGTCATATGCTCAAACCATAGAAAAGTATCTACAAGCACATCAAGTAACAAAATAAGAAACAAGTACTAACAAACCCAAGATCGGACAGTGTCACTAGATACCATGATATTTATACTCATGTTCACAATTTTTCTAACCTTTAAAAACTGAAATAGTTTATGTAAGAATCTTTCCCAATGCAAAAGTAATTTTTGACAAACCATGATCTTTGTTTTCCTTTAAGTACTGTTAGAACTAGGATTAAAGCCTAGCCAATGAAGATGATTTTATTGAATCATGAGAACTCTTGTTCTATTTTAATTTTGAAGGGATTAAGGCCCTTTGAATGGAACTGAGCTCTTCACATCTTGTTTTTTGGTCGAGGGGAAATATACTTAGTGCCCAGTAAAATTCCTATTGACAAACATGACGTCTTCAAAATATGGCTTTATCTCATCTACATTTTTGAAGTGCTGTCAATTTGATTAGTGCTATGACATATAGTTCATAACCTGTTTTTCACATCTTGGAAGCATCTGCAAGTTGATAAAATTCAACCGAGATGAGATTGCAGAATAGAATCCCAAGGGGAATAAAACACTAATTTCTAGATTGTCAAAACTCAGGCCATTTATGGCATCATAGCCATTTATTGGTTTTCATCGTTTTGTCTCTTTGTAGAGGTCCTATTTGCATCCATCATAACAAATCATTTAATGCTTTCAAATAATCTTCACTTGCAGTGGCAGTGGCCCATAAATCCTTTTCAATGGAAGCTACACATTCAAAAAACATATTAACTAAGTATTATATGACAACATAGTCATAATGCCACAAGAACCAATCATTATGCAAAGATTCATTGATATTCTACATTCCATGCATGCTTGTAATCACATCACTTTCTCAAATTTAGGGTTAAACCAAACTAGTATGCAGACACCCTGAGAAATATCCAATTAAAATCCCAATTGATTAAACATAATAGAGAGAATGTATCATGTGTATTGAATAACATTTCCTCATTTTGTATTTGTAAAATGCACCATTTCCCATGGTGATTTAAATTGTACCTTGTGGAACATGTGAAATTGTTCCATTCAAAGGACAAACTATTCTGTAGTCTTGAACAATAGACATTTAGGTGCAGTAAGGGACTGTAAAATAGAATCCTTCTATCAATGGTTTTTGAGGAGGTTCCTGATGCATTACTTATGTATAATACAAGTGATTTCTTCTATTCATGATGCAAAATTTTGTTAAAGAGTTTAGTTTCGCCATCGTTTGTGAGCTTAGTTGACTATCGTCCAAAAAATTATAGTAGTTCAAGCTAGACATTAAGAGAACATCAGGGGTCATGACTCATTAGGGAGACTGATAAGAAAATGTTCTATTATAATTTGCTACAAAGTTTTAATCAGAGAAATGTAACCTTTTGATAGCTCTCAACACCATCTCTTAGAAATGTTTGAGGTAGCAATTGAGTTAAATGCGTGATAAGGAGTGGACAAAAAAATCCTTACCATTCAATTGCATCATATTTAATACCATTATATTTTGACTAGTCTCTGCATTCAATTATAGGTCATATGTCCAAACCATAGACAAGTATCTACAAGCACATCAAGTAACAAAATAAGAAACAGGTACTAACCAACCAAAGCTTGGAAAGTGTCACTAGATACCATGATACTGATATTCATGTTCATAGTTTTTCTAACCTTTAAAAACTAAAACAATTTATCTAAGAAGCTTTCCCAATGCAAAAGTATTTTTTGAGAAACCATGATCTATGTTTTCCTCAGTGAGTACTATTAGAAATAGGCCTAAATCCTAGCTAAGAAAGAGGCTTTTATTGAATCATGATAAATCTTGTTCTGCTTTTATTTTTAAGGTCTTAAGGCCCTATGAAAGGAACTGAGCTCTTCACATATTTTTTTTTGGTCGAGGGGCAACATACTTAGTGCCCAATAAAATGCCTATTGACAAACATGATGTTTTCAAAAATTCTTTAGCTCATCTACATTTATGATTTTTGAAGTGCTGTCATTTTGATCATCGTTGTGACATATAGTTCATAACCTATTTTTCACATCTTGGAAGCATCTACAAATTGATCAAATTCAAACGAGATGAGAGTGGGGAATAGAATCCCAAGGGGAATAATACACTAATTTCTAGATTGTCAAAAATCAGGCCATTTATGGCATCAACGAGCTTAGGGAACAGTGGAGGTGTGGGAAGCTCAAGGACAATCAACTGGTTTAAAAGGATAGTGAACAGTGTTGATTGGCTATGTAGAGAGATGCCTGAGATGAGGATGAGAGACAACAAATTGGATGTTGAGGATTATAAAGTAGGATAATATTTTTTTTGTTTTAAGAGAAAGTAAGAATTTGAAGCAAGAAATGAAAGGAGGCATTTATTGTATGCTTGTTTCATGTTTTCATGGAAGGACATTTTATACATGGTTCTTCCCTGACATGTCAATGTAAAACAATTACAGGATATTGACCCAGCTATTGTTGATGGTATGGGTGTAGAGTCAGACCACATCATAGCTACAAACATAGGTGGCAGAAATGGCCAGCCTAAACAAGTTTACCTAATAATTGTGTTCACATTGAGAATTCATTAGGTCACAACCCAGAATATAAGTGAATAGTTTATTTATGGAGTTTTTTTCCAATTGTTTATTTATACTTTTACTAATTTGATAGACCATCAGTTACATTGCATAATATGTGGTTGGAACAGGGTCTTTTGGCGTTGTCTTTCAGGTCATAATTGACTTCTATATTCCAAAATGGGGATTTTATATAATGTTTCTTTTGTGTTTGGAATGAAAATTTCTGATGATTAGATTATGCATGCTAAATGTAGAGAAACTGGAGAAATTGTTGCAATCAAGAAGGCTCTCCAAGACAAGTGGTACAAGAACCGAGAGATGCAGATAATGCATATGTTAGACCATCCGAATATTGTTGCTCTTAAACACTAGCTTTTCTCAACTATGGAAAAAGAAGTAATTTACCTTAATCTTTTATTAGAGTATGTGCCTGAGACTGTAAATTTACTAATTTCTAGATTGTCTAAACTCAGGCCATTTATGGCATCATTGAGGCTAGTGAGTAGTGGAGGTGTCGGAAGCTCGAGGACAATCAACAGGTTGAAAAAGGCAGTGATCAGTGTTGATTGGCTTGGTAGAGATATGATTGAGATGAGGATAAGAGATAACAAATTGGATGTTGATGATGAGAAAGTAAGCTATTTTTTGTTTGTTTTAAGAGAAATATTTGCATTTAAATCAAGAAATGAAAGGAGGGATTTATTGTATGTGTGTTTCCTGTTTTCATGGAAGGACTTTTTATACATGGTTCTTCCCTGACATGTTAATGTAAAAAAATTGCATGATATTGAGCCAGCTATTGTTGATGGTATGGGTGCAGAGCTAGGCCACATCATAGCTACAACCATAGGTGGCCAAAATGGCCATCCTAAACTGTTAACTTTTCATATGCTTAGGTAATACATCAGTATTTCATTTCATTTTCATAACAAAAGCATATAAACAAGATCATTGAAAGAAACAAATCACAATAGCAACACAGATTTATCCTGATAAAACACTAAAGGGAAAAATGCAGCAAAACTTCCTCAATATAGATGCCCCAAAAAGATAAAAGGTAATACCAACAAGGAGATCAAAGCCCGATCCTCCTCCTTCTCCTGCTACTTCTCTCTCTCCACTAATGCGGTACACAAGTGAGAGTATGTGCTCCAAATTAGGAGCGCTACACCTCTATTTATATTCATCTATTCCCTTTAATTAACCCATCCGACATGTAGGCCCAATTTAATCATGTATGCTCGAGTTACACATGTAGGCTCAAGTAACCACACTGGGGTGCTAATGACCCACCTTTAGAATTAGAGGGGACTACCTCATGACTCTTATTAGTTCTTCTGATTAGAATCATCAAGGTACAAAGTAATACAAGTGGTTCTCCCGGTAGGACCATCGGGAACCACAAAACGATACATATAGAATATTCTTCAAAGTTACAATATTTCAACACTCCCCCTTAATGAGAAGGGTATTCTACAACAACATCAACAACAAAAATAGTAGGAGAGAGATAGAGGACATCATCAACATCATCAGGGTAACACATCTATAAATCATTGGAATATTTTCAACATCATGTAGTCTTCATCTTCAATCTTTAGTCTTCAGCAACATCAACACTTTGATCGCTTTGATCAGCAACAACTTTGACTGCTTCGATCAGCAACATCTTTGACCTTTCGATCAGTAGCAACATCTTTAGCTCTTTGATATTTCGATCAACAACATCATCTTCATCTCTTTGACCTTTCAATCAGCAACATCATCTTTAGCACTTTGACCTTTCGATCAGCAACATCATCTTCAACACTTTGACCTTTCGATGAGCAACATCATCATCATACTTTGATCTTTTGAACAACAACATCATCATCATACTCTGATCTTTTGAACAGCAACATCATCATCATCATACTTTGATCTTTTGAACAACAACATCATCATCATCATAATCTGATCTTTTGAACAACAACATCATCATCATCATACTCTGATCTTTCGATCAGTACGTCATCATCATCATACTCTGATATTTCAATCAGTAGGTCATCATAATCATACTCTAATCATTTGATCAGTAACATCATCATCATCAACAACCTACAATCCATAGTACGAAGGCAAAAGTCTTCAGATCACTTTTGGACCTAAGTCCAGGGATGATACAATCCTACCACATTATCAACACCCGAAGTCACTAGATTGATTACAAGATAATCAATCCCTATCAATTTAGGACTAGGTCCAAGGATGATGCAATCCTACCACATTCTTGACAATCGAAGTCATCGGATTGATTATAGGATAATCAGTCCCTATCACTTTAGGACTAGGTCCAAGGATGATGCAATCCTACCACATTCTTGGGGACCGAAGCCTCTGAATACCTTTCTGAACCGAAGTTCAAGGACGATGCAATCCTACCACATTCTTAGGGACCAAATCCTCTGGATACCTTTATAAACCGAAGTTCAAGGATGATGCAATCCTGCCACATTCTCTGGGACTGAAGCCTCCAGATACCTTTCTGAAACAAAGTTCAAGGATGATGCAATCCTGCCACATTCTCTGGGACCGAAGCCTCTGGAAACCTTTCTGAACCAAAGTTCAAGGATGATGCAAGCCCCATTAGAGGAAATTTCAACTCAAAATGGGCCTCCTAAAATGAACTAATAAAATAATAGTTAAAATAATAAAATAATATTTATTAATTTTGGAGGAAGTAAAGATAAAAACTACTTTTTTGTTTGTATTTTTGACATATATCCCTGTGTTTTTACTCAAATTTCGATCGAGAGAAATGGTTGGATGAGGAATTAAATTCCGCATCCAACGAGTACCCACCCAGCATACTTTTGACGGACCTCGCTACCCCAAAAATAAGAAATACCTGAAAAAATGGAATGATGATGTCATCATTCCATTTTTCCAGGTATTTCTTATTTTTGGGGTGGCGGGGTCCGTCAAAAGTATGCCAAGTGGGTACTTGTTGGATGCAGAATTTAATTCTGCATCCAACGAGCTCTCCCGATCGAAATTTGAGTAAAAACACAGGGAGATATGTCAAAAATACAAACAAAAAAAGTAGTTTTTTTTATGATACATATCCCTAAATTTATATTAAAATAGTGTTTAAGACCTATACGGTATTTCAAATCTAAAGCAATTTCATTGGCTAACACATGATGACATGGAATTTGAATAAAAATTAAAAGGCCCATTTTGAGTTGAAATTTCCTCTAATGACTACATTCTCGAGGACTAAAGTCACTGGATCTATTATGGACAGATGTCCCAGGATGATACAATCCCTCTTCATTCTCAAGGACCGAAGTCATCGAATCTATTCTGGACAGATGTCCTAGGATGATACAATCCCTCTTCATTATTGAGGACCAAGGTCACCGGATCACTTTAGGGAAAGTGCCCAGGGATGATACAATCCCACTGCAACATCACTACTCTGCCTCTCATGGAAGGTCTTTCTGAACAACACCAAGCTTGTACCAAAAGTGTTCGAACTTTACTTGAGACAGAGGCTTCATCAGCACATCAGCAACTGGTTCATCAATACTCACATACTGGAGCTTTATGGCTCCCTTCTGCATCATATCTTGAATATAGAAAAAACTAATTTCTATGTGCTTTGATCTATCATGGAATATTGGGTTCTATGTCATCTTTATACAACTTTGATTATCACATAGAATCACGGTAGTGTCCAACTCTAGGTTGAATAATCTTGACACCAGCTTTCGAAGCCATATGGCTTCACAACTAGCAGAGCAAGCTGCTATATATTCTGCTTCAGCTGTGCTTAGAGAAACAACAGAATCCTTTCTGCTAAACCGTGAAATCATAGTAGATCCTAGACTATAACGTCCACCTAAAGTGCTTTTTCTGCCTGAGATACTTCCATCCCAATCTGCATCTGTGTAGCCATACAATCTATACTCATGGCTACCATCATAGTATAGACCAAACTCTATAGTCCTTTTCAGATATCTCATCACATGTTTTATAGCTACTAAGTGAACCTGTCTTGGTTGAACAAGAAATTGACTCAAGGTGTTCACATCAAAACAAAAGTCTGGTCTGGTATTTGTTAAATACATTAATGACCCAATGACCTATCCATAGTGAGTCACATCCACTAATTCTGACGGGTCATCAGCTAACAAATTCATTTTAGACTCCATGGGTGTGGCCATGGCTTTGCATTCCAACATACTGAATCTCTTTAATATCTCTACCATTTACTTTCCTTGGTTGAGAAAGATTCCTTCTGAACTCTGCCATACTTCTAGACCTAGGAAATAATGCATTAACCCAAGGTCTTTCATTTCAAATTCTTCTGCTAATTTCTTCTTGCTTTCCATAATTTGTTTCTCATTCCCTATCAAGAATAAATCATCCACATATAACACAAGGATGACAAGTTCATCTTTTACAACCTTAAGATAAAGGTTAGGATCAGCTTTACTCTTGGTGAAGCCCATGCTTGATAGGAAACTGACTATCCTTTCATACCAAGCTTGAGGAGCTTGTTTTAGGCCATACAAGGCCTTCTTCAACTTGCATACATGAGTATGTCTATCTTCAACTTCAAATATTTGTGGTAGTTCTATGTATATTTCTTCGATCACACTATTCAGAAAAGTTGTTTTCACATCCATCTGGTATAAGTCCCACTTCATCATAGATGCAAGTGCCATGATAGCTCTAATAAAAGTATACCATACTACTGGGGAAAATGTTTCTTCATAATCAATTCCCTCTTTCTAAGAAAATCCTCTAGCCACAAATCTTGCTTTATACTTCTTGATACTTCCGTCGGCTGCATGCTTTATTTTGAATGTCCATTTCGAGGATACTATACTCTTTCCTTCTGGTTTGGGAACTATATCCCATACATCATTCTTCATTATTGACTGGTATTCTTCAATCATTTCTTCTACCCATTGTTTCTTCTATACAGCTTCTTCATGTCTTGTAGGCTCTTGATCTACAAGATCACACATCAAGGCTACATAATTGGAAAAAGTCTTAGGCTTATTTCATTCCTTTGTGGAGACTTTAGGAGCTCCATATCTTTCTACCTCTTGTATAATTTCTCTTGTCCAAGCAGGCTTTCTCTTTCTTGACATCTCCATCATGGGAGGTTCTTGTGGTTCTGCTAAGTCATGTTCTTCAGGACCTTCATCTTCAGCGAGACATGTAGTTTCTTTATTTCTAGGAGATGTCTCTTCTTCATACACTTCTTCATGTTGGCACTTCCTAGATCTCTTGAGGACAGTCTCTTCATCAAATGTCACATCTCGACTGATTTCCATGTGATGGAATCCAGGAATATATATTATGAATGCTTTGTATACTACACAATATCGAACAAATATCCCCTTCTTTCCGGAAAGGTCTAACTTGGTTCTTTTCTCTTTTGGTATATGAATATATACTGGACAACCAAATATATTGAGGTGACTTACCTCAGGATTCTTTCCTGTGAACATCTCTTATGGAGTCTTGAACCCAAGAGCATTGTGAGATATTCTATTCTGCACATATCCAGCAATTCTTGCTGCTTCTGTCCATAAATGCATTGGAAGATCTTGATCATATATCATTGTCTTCACTGCCTCCATGATGGTTCTGTTCTTTCTTTCCGCAACCCCATTCTATCGAGGATTGTAGGGAGTAGTTAGTTCCCTCTTAATTCTGACATCTTTGCAAAAAGCCTCAAATTCTTTTGAGGTACATTCTCCTCCATTGTCTGGTCGGAGTGTCTTTATTTTCTTGTCTAGAATATTCTCTATCAAGGCTTTGAACTGCTTGAATTTCTCAAACACTTCACTCTTTGCTTTCAAGAAGTATATCCAAGTATTTTTTGAAAAGTCATCAATGAATGTGATATAATATTCAAATCCACTTAAGGATGTAGAATACATTGGCCCACATACATCTGAATGAATCAATTCCAACGTACCTTTTGTTTTAGTTTCACTCTTCGGAAATGGATTCTTGATGTTCTTTCCCTTCACACATCCTTTGAAAATGCCTTCATGCTTGATCTTCATGTCTAGTAATCCCATCACTACTTTGTTCACATGAGGTAGAGCCTTGTAGTTTATGTGGTCAAGCCTTTTATGCCATAGTTCACTAGGGTCAGTGGACTCATGAACAAAGGATGTTTCTGAGTGCCTTTTGAGTTTATACAAGCCTCCTTCTTCTTCACCAATGATGATTGCATCTTCAATATTCTTTCCTTTGGCACACATGAGTACTTGGCCATCTATGAAAGCAAATTTGAATCCTTTCTTATCTAAAGCTAAGATATAAAGTAAGTTCTTCTTTAAACCAGGTACATATAATACATCTTTCATCTTTAGAGGATTACCTAAATCATGTTTGTAGCTTGCTTCACCAACTCCTTTGATAAGATATTGATAGTCATCTCCTAGGGATACTTTCTGAGGAGAGCTTCTTTCTTCAAGTTTGGACAAAGTTTTCTTTTGTCCTGTCATGTGCTTTGAAGCACCACTATCAATAAGCCAAGTTTCTTCTATAGGTGTTATAGACCCAGAGAGTGCAGAGAATAGCACATACTCTTATGCATCCTCTTCTCTTGCTTTCTTTCTTGGAGGTCCTTCTTCTTCTTCTTCTTCTTCTTCTTCTTCATCTTCATCTTCCACTAGATGAGCATGATATCTTTTGTTGTTGTTGATCTTCTTCTTATATTCTTTCCTCTTTATAGGACAATTTTGGGCAATGTGTCCTATCTTATCACAATGAAAACATTGAAATCCAGAGTAGTCTTTATCTGGATGATTTTCCCTTCTTCTTTGGATTCTTCTAGGAGGTTGAGACTCCTTGAAGTTTCTTATCTTGAAGTTAGATTGACTTCTTCTTTTCTTGGTGTGAGTGGCTAGGGATTGATCATCTTCCTTTACTAATGATTCTCTATTTTCCACTCTAGTCTCTTCTTGAATCCAGTCTTCCCATACTACTTCAAACATCGTTCTGTCTTTTCTGGCACACATCATCTGGATGAAGGATTTCTAGGGTCTAGTGAGACCATTGAGAGCAGTCATAACCAATTCATCTTCATCAAGCTTATCTCCAACAGCTTCTAGTTTCTCTTTGATTTGAGAAACCCTTGTGAAGTAGTCTTGGATGGATTCTCCATGACTCATCTTGGTGCTATTCAGTTGAGCTCTTAGATTCATCTTCTTGTTGATGTTTCTTCTCTCATACATTCTGGAGAGGGCATAATACATTTCTTTTAGAGTCTTCCTAGATGACACTTGATGGATCAAGTGATCCTTGATGGAGTCAACAATAATCCTTAGTTCTCTAATCATATCCTTTCTGTGATTCTCCTTGGCTTCATCTTCTTAAGGTTATGAAACTTCTTCTTTAACATACTTATCAAGATCATTCTATTGGAGAATGAGACCAATCCTTTATTTCCATGCCTGGAAATTCTCTATGCCTTCTAGCCTGTCCTCAAGCTTAGTGCTTAGGTCCATCTTGTCAGAAAATGACAAAAAAAATTGAAATTTTGTGGAATGAGAAATTGACCTTACCAGGAGATGCACTTGAATGAGGTGAGTTAACTAGTGTGCTTGGATTCTAGAGATTTCAATTCTTCACCTTCCAAATTAGACTTGCAAGATTCAGCTTCAGCCGTTTTCTGGTATAGCTGTCAAACTAGGGTTTGAATTTTTTGGAGACTCACACATCCAAAAACTGTGATTCCAGGCTCAAAAGATGCGCTCTAGGAGGGCACAACTTTCCATGCAATCAGTTTTCTGAAACTCAATTTTTTTTCCAAAACCCTAATTTCTTTTAGGGAGAGAGAGAGGGCTATTTTTCTTGTGAAAGCTGTCCTATTCAGGGTGGCTTTGATACCATGTTAACTTTTCATATGCTTATCTAATACATCGTTATTTCATTTCATTTTCATAACAAAAGCATATAAACAGGATCACTGAAAGAAACAGTATCATAAGAACAACACAGATTTATCCTGGGAAAAACCCAGCAAATGTTTCCTCAATATAGATGCCCCAAAAAGATAAAAGGTAAAACCAACAAGGAGATCAATGCCTAATCCCCCTCCTTCTCTTGCTACTTCTCTCTCTCCATCATTGTGCTACACAAGTGCGAGTGTGTGCTCCAAATGAGGAGCGCTACACCTCTATTTATATTCATCCGTTCACTTTAATTAACCCATCCAACATGTAGGCTCAAATTAATCATGTAGGATCGAGTTACACATGTAGGCTCAAGTAACCACACTGGGGTGCTAATCAGGGATGATTTTAAGGAACCATACTTATTTAAAAGTGTATAAATGTTGCCGAATTTTACCAATTCTTAAAACACCAACTATAAAATGATTGGCGATATTTTTCAAAAAATATTTTAATTTGCAAGGACTTTATATCGTTTATATAATAATTTGGCTATTTTTAGGGTGAAAATGTTTTACCCCATCAAAATTGGGTGAAACAAGGCTTCAAAAAATGCAAAATGGCAAATATTTTTTGGGAGAAAAACATGGAAAAATAGCCCACTAAGCTAAAATTCGCCCCTAAAATTATCCCCGGTGCTAATGACCCACCTTTACAATTAGAGGGGACTACCTCATGAATCTTATTAGTTATTCTAATTAGAAGAATCGAGGTACAAAGTAATACAAGTGGTTCTCTCGGTAGGACCATCAGGGACCACAAAAAGATACATATAGAATATTCTTTGAAGTTACAATATTTCAACATAAACAGGTTTACCTAATAATTGCGTTCATAATAAGAATTCATTAGGTCACAACCAAGAATCTAAGTGAATAGTTTCTTTATGGATATTTTTTTCCAATTTTTTCTTTATTATTTTATTGACTTGACAGACCATCAGTTATATTGCAGAACATGTGGTTGGAACAAGGTCTTCTGGCATTGTCTTTCAGGTCATAATTGAATTCTTTATTCCAAAATGGGGATTTCCTATAAAGTATCTTTTGTGTTTGGAATGAAAATTTCTGATGATTAGATTGTGGAGGATAAATGAAGAGAATCTAGAGAAACTGTTGCAATCATGAAGGGTCTCCAAGACAAGCGATACAAGAACTGAGAGCTTTAGATAATGCATATGTTACACCATCCAAATATTGTTACTCTTAAACACTATTTTTTCTCAACGATGGACAAAGAAGAACTTTACCTTAATATTGTATTAGAGTATCTTCCCAAGACTGTAAATCCACTAATTTCTAGATTGTCGAAACTCAGGCCATTTATAGCATCAACAAGCTTAGGGAACAGTGGAGGTGTGGAAAGCTCAAGGACAATCAATAGGTTGAAAAGGCCAGTGAACAATGTTGATTGGTTTGGTAGAGAGATGCTTGAGATGAGGATAAGAGACAACAAATTGGATCTTGATGATCAGAAAGTAAGCTAATATTTATTTTGTTGTAAGAGAAATATTTGCATTTGAAGCAAGAAATGAAAGGAGGCATTTTGTGTATGCTTGTTTCAAGTTTTCATGGAAGGACTTTTTATACATGGTTCTCCCCTAACATGTCAAGGTAAACAAATTGTATGATATTGAGTCAGCTATTGTTGATGGTATGGGTGTAGAGTTAGGCCACATCATAACTACAACCATAGGTCGAAGAAATGGCCAACCTAAACAGGTTCACCTAATAATTGTGTTCACAATGAGAATTCATTAGGTCACAACCAAGTATCTAAGTATATAGGTTCTTTATGGATATTTTTTTCAATTCTTTATTTATTCTTTTATCAACTTGACAAACCATCAATTACATTGCGGAACATGTAGTTGGAATGAGGTCTTTTGGCATTGTCTTTCAGGTCATAATTGAATTCTTTATTCCAAAATGAGGATTTTATATAATGCTTCTTTTGTGTTTGGAATGAAAATTTCTGATGATTAGATTGTGTAGGCTAAATGCAAAGAATCTAGAGAAATTTTTTCAATTAAGAAGGTTCTCCAATACAAACGATACAAGAACCGAGAGATGCAAATAATGCATATGTTAGACCATGCAAATATTGTTGCTCTTAAACACCATTTTTTCTCAACGACAAACAAAGAAGAAATTTACCTTAATCTTGTATTAGAGTATGTGCCCGAGACTATAAATCCACTAATTTCTAGATTGTCGAAACTCAGGCCATTTATGGAATCATCGAGCTTAGGAAACAGTGGAGGTGTGGGAATCCCAACGACAATCAACAGGTTGAAAAGGCCAGTGAACAGTGTTGATTGGCTTGGTAGAGAGATGCTTGAGATGAGGATAAGAGACAACAAATGGGATGTTGATTTTCAGAAAGTAAGCTAATATTTTATTTGTTTTAAGAGAAATATTTGCATTTGAAGCAAGAAATGAAAGGAGGCAATTATTGTATGCTTGTTTCTTTTTTTCATGGAAGGACATTTTAAACATGGTTCTTCCCTGACATGTCAATGTAAAAAAAGTGTAGCATATTGAGCCATCTATCGTTGATGGTATGGGTGCAAAGTTAAGCTGCATCATAGCTATGACCATAGGTGGCAGAAATGGCCAGCCTAAATAGGTCTACCTAATAATTGTGCTCACAATAAGCATTCATTAGGTCACAACCAAGATACTAAGTGAATAGTTTCTTGATGGATATTTTTTCCAATTGTTTATTTATTATTTTATTGACTTGATAGACCATCAGTTACATTGTGGAACATGTGGTTGGAATAGAGTCTTTTGGCGTTGTCTTTCATGTCATAATTGACTTCTTTATTCCAAAATGGGGATTTTATATATTGTTTATTTTGTGTTTGGAATGAAAATTTATGGTGATTAGATTGTGTAGGCTAAAGGCAGAGAAACTAGAGAAATTGTTGCAATCAAGAAGGTTCTCCAACACAAGTGGTACAAGAACTGAGAGCTGTAGATAATGCATATTTTAGACCATCCAAATATTGTTGCTCTTAAACATTGTTTTTTGTCAATGATGGATAAAGAAGAACTTTACCTTAATCTTGCATTAGAGTATGTGCTTGAGACTGTAAATCCACTAATTTCAAGATTGTCGAAACTCTGGCCATTTTTGGCATCAGCAAGCTTAGGGAACAGTGGTGGTGTAGGAAGCTCAAGGACAATCAACAGGTTGAAAAGGGCAGTGAATAGTGATTGATTGGCTCGGTAGATAGATGCTTGAGATGAGGATAAGAGACAAAAAATTGGATGTTGATGATGAGAAAGTAAGCTAATATTTGTTTTTTTTTGTCTTAAGAGAATATTTGCATTTGAAGCAAGAAATGAAATGAGGCATTTATTGTATGCTTGTTTCATGTTTTCATGGAAGCACTTTTTATACATGGTTCTTCCCTGACATGTCAATGTAAAACAATTGCAAGATATTGAGCTAGATATTGTTGATGGTATGGGTGTAGATTTAGGCCACATCATAGCTACCACCACAGGTGGCAGAAATGGCTAGCCTAAACAGGTTTACCTAATAATTGTGCTCACACTGAGAATTCATTAGGTCACAACCAAGAATCTAAGTGAATAGTTTTTTATGGATATTTTTTGCAAGTGTTTATTTATTGTTTTATTGAATTGACATACCATCAGTTACATTGCATAGGATTTGGTTGGAACAGGGTGTTTTGGTGTTGTCTTCCAGGTCATAATTTACTCCTTTATTCCAAAATGGGTATTTTATATAATTTTCTTTTGTGTTTGGAATGAAAAATTTTGATGATTAGATTGTGCAGGCTAAATGTAGAGAAAATAGAGAAAATTGTTGCAATCAAGAAGGTTCTCCAAGACAGGTGGTATAAGAACCGAGAGCTGCAGATAATGTATTTGTTAGACAATCCAAGTACTGTTTCTCTTAAACACAGTTTTTTCTCAACGACGAGCAAAGAAATTTGAGTCAATCTTGTATTAGAGTATGTGCCTGAGACTATAAATTGCATTGTGAGGCACTACAATAGAATGAACCAAATAATTTCACTCTTTTATGTCAAACTCTACAGTTACCAGGTTTTTTATATTTAAGTTCTTCCCTACATTATCCCATTTTTGTGAAAAAAATCAGACATTCCTATCTAGCAATATATCAAGTTAAAATCTGTAGTCTGAGATGAATTGAGAGTTTGAGAAACTTCAGATATGTAATTATTAGGAATATAATATTTTTTCCTCAGGAATTGAATACTAGTTGAGTTGAATGGATGTGATTGCTAGCATGTATGGTTACATATTTTAGTCTTCCATAAAGCTGAAAGATGCAGTATGGAAATCTAGGGAACTGCATAAAGATACAAGCAAGGTTATGAATACGCAGAGGGGGAAATTTTAAGAAGGAAACAAACATAAGACATTTTAGCAACCAAACATGTTTCAAACACTCTAATTGTAATTTCATTATCTTATTGCCTTTAATGCCTAGTCTATATTATAATTGTTTCAATTTTGGATAATATATTTCTAAGTATATGTAAAGGGTACTTATAGATTAAAGGGTACTTCACATGAGTATTGCATAACATATTGACCCTCATCTTTATTATTTTTTTTTTTTATAAAAATTCCACCAATTGTTTCCATAATATAATATCAAACTTCTTAGTAAACAATTTTGCATGGTACTAATTAGCTCGTGTGTATTTCAAGTGCATTTTACCACTACCATTCCAAGGGGAAAGCACAATAAAGCGTTTAAGTACCTCAGGTATTTTCTTCATCGCTAGATATACATCAAAGGAGTCACTGTCTAATCTAGTTCATTGTTTTTCTACTTTACAAGTGATAATTTTTATTTGATTTTGTAGGAGTGAACTTACTAAGTGGGCCATTGAGTATGAAGAGCCTAATGCCGATCTTTGCCATTGAGTATGAAGAGCCTATTGTTGAGCCTTTCAAGCTGCTAAGTATGGGTTAATTGAAGCTACTGCGATATCTAATTATTGCATAGCATCCAAATACAAGTGGGATAGTNATCGATGTACTAGATGATTTTCATGTAAAGTTATATGGAGATAGTTTTTGAGAAAACTCATATTTATTGTAATACTTGACATTTCATGTAATATAATTTGTGTGGTTTAAAACTTATATGGTTGTACTTTATATTATTTTTAAGTGTTGTAATTAACTAGTTAATATGTCATTGCATAATTCACGCGTATTTGATGATGACAAATAATGTATGATTCTTTTTTTAATTTAAACATAACATCATATTAAAAATTTATATTGATTAATAATGGACACCATTAAAACTACTAAAAGATAATAACCACACATAAAAAAATTAAAAATGACTAAATTAGTGACCAATAAATGAGATTAATGACCAAAATTTGCATATAAAATGAAGAGAGATATGTGACCAAACAATCAGATATAAATGACCAAAATTCACATATCAATGAACAAAAAATGGTTTTGGTGGCTAATTTATGGTATTTTATTATGCGACCAAATTTGGTCATATTCTAGTTTGTCACATGGTCATTAATTTGGTCATAAATGTGCTCATATATTTGGTCATTAATTCAAATATATGACCAAATATCTGACCAAATTATTGACCAGTTGA
Source organism: Pseudotsuga menziesii (assembly GCA_001517045.1). Taxonomy (NCBI): domain Eukaryota; kingdom Viridiplantae; phylum Streptophyta; class Pinopsida; order Pinales; family Pinaceae; genus Pseudotsuga; species Pseudotsuga menziesii. Next base: position 214,024 of record LPNX010824159.1, on the reverse strand, counting down.
AAAGCTAAAAATGACCAAAATAAAAATTACCAATTTTGGTCACATAATAAAAGACATTAAATTAGCCACCAGCAATCGCCAAACCAAAAGTTGTCATTGATATGCAGATTTTGGTCATTTTTTTGGTCACTAATCTCTCATTTTCCACTAGTGTTTATGTATTATCATTTTATATTGTTGGTATGTAATGAAGTTTATATTGTAATTATATTGACCAATACTTGTTTGTTTTCTATGATATTTGTTTTGTTCAGTGTGTATTATTCATTCCTTTTCACTCCATAATAATTAAGAATCTAATTGCACTAATTTATCAAATATCTAATGGCACGATAGTTCTAATAGCTATTTCATTCTCTTTTGTTTTTCTCCTGCATATTTTGTCAAATACTTTGATTGTGAATATTTCTCCAGCTCCTAGATCTCACTATGAAGGAATTATAACATGGTATCAGATCTTTCTGGAGCTGCAAACAAATTTAGAGAGGCTTGACTTACTTCTTAGAGCATATTTGCAGAAATTATAAGTGTTTTTCATGGCATGATCTAAATCGTTTTGTCACACAGCGCTCAAGAAGAATGGATAATACTCAAGTATTTCTGACCCCATTCAACTATTATGAATGGAAGGCCGAAATGGTGATCTAGTTGAGGTTGAAAGGACAATGTAGAGTCACCATGGGGACTGAGACCGATCCCAACTCTGGTGTAGCGAAATCTAAGTACGTCAATAGAGTTTATGAAGAATTTGGTATGCTTTGTGTTAGTACATGGAGGGATCTCTTGTTTCTTGTAGACATTCTTGTCACATCCAATGAATTTTGTCTCAAGCTTTAGTCACTATTTGGAAATACTGGTGAGATGAGAGGCCATCAGCTCAAAAATGAGCTAATCTTGCTGATTCCATCTCACTATGAGACCATCCAAGACTTCTTTACCAAGTTCAAATCCCTAGTGCTTTAGCTAAAATAGTGTGGAATAGAGAAGAAACATGATCAAATTATAGTGTCCATAATTTCTAAGATAGGGCCTGAGTATTCTATGCTTGTTTTGACATTCCACTCAAGCAAGCTTACAGGTAAAAATTGGAGAATTCTTGCACTAGCAGACTTCATGGAGTCTTTGAGTCAGGAGAAGGACAAGATAGTTCAAATGGGTACCATGAAATCAACCAAGGATCAAGCCCTTTCTTCTGGTGTATCAAATCAAGAAAAAGGAAAGAATAAATATTTGAAGCAAAGAGAGAAAGAGAAGAAGCATTCAAGTACATAAAGCTCTAGTTTTATTAATGGGAGTTCGATATCCAAGAGGAGGAATAACAAGAAAAAGGGAACCACATGTGGTTATTGTATAGGTTCACATATTGAAATATCTTTCTTCAAAAATAATATAGACATAATGACCAATATCATTCAAGAGAACCATATTGATCTTCCAGAATTTGCAAGAAGATGGGAGCGCAAGGAAGGAGATGGTAAGCCTGTGCATGCTTTGTGTGCATGTTAGAAACCCATTTCTTATATCTCTATTTTAGATGTATTTTTTTTGTATTTAACTTATGATATATCATAATCTGAAGTATACATCGTTTCCTTGGAAGAAATCCCAACCAGTTCACCAAAGCTTCCTCTAGAAACTAGTCCATTTTCACTAGTTTTTTATGTTCCTTCCCTAATATCTTTCCCAATACAATTAGATATTTCCCATTATGGTTTTGAAGGTTATATATAGGATGATATACATCCTATGATAGTGATAGAATCATTTACGCAACCATTTCATGACCAAAATACTAAACAACCCTCAGGTTCACTAGTTGGAAAATCTTGAAATTGTCTAGTTTCCAGTGCCATGTCACTTGTGTAGGTTTCTTTTATGTCGTGTATGTATTTGATTCGTTGGACATACATGTCATTGAAATTCATAGGAATTTTTTTCCATATTTTTGGATTTGATTTTACCACCCATGGTTCAAATTTCAAGACTCCCAACCCTCCATGTTCTCTCAACTGTAAATATGATCGAGTTGCTCACTCTTCTCTCACTATGGACCCATTCGCTCATGGAGACACCATACCTATGATAGTTTCTATTGTATATGACCTATATTCTGATATTTTAGAGCCTCATGAGATTTTTTACAGAGTTATGAATGTGCTTCATCAAATTGGGAAAAATATTCATGGTTTTATTCATGATATGGAAGCTACACATGAGGCATATTTTGTTGAATCTTTTGATGTTATTTAGGAAAGAGTTTGCAAAGATATATTTTCCATTATTGATGCTTATATATCATAGTATGCTTGCATCCAAATACATTCTTATTTTTCTCCTCCATCATTAAATGATGACCATCAAAGGGCCTCTCCACATGATCTTTATCTACAACACTTTGATGCATTGATGCATGACCTTGGCATCCGCAACATCTTCACCAATTCCATCACCAAGAAGTTGTTCTTTTATCTCATTCAAGTGAATATGAGGACCTATTGAAGACATTTTTTATCATCTCTGTCATGGCCATTTTTTAGGGGAGGGTTTGTCCCATGAGGTTATCCTCCTTACCTCAGTTACATGGACTAATAAAATTTTCTTGTAAAAGGTGACTTGTGCCTTAGTTTCCAAGGACTTAATAAATCATTTGGTATAAGTTGTACTAACTTAGAATTACTGGGGTGTGTTAGAGAATTAATATACCTTAGTAGCATGGTCTTACACCTAGGAGGCATTTTTTATTACCTTATGCTTATGTTATATGATCCTACTTAGGTTATACTAATCAATATTGGTCAAATAGGTGTTTATCGCTTATTCACTCATAGTTGAGGTGCTCCACCTTCATCATACTCACAATTAAGGCACTCTAGTTTGATCATCCTATCATCTGAGGAACATGCATTTATTACAAACCACTTCTACTTTGACAAGGGGAGCTAGTGTGTGAATGTGGTTGTTTTGTGGTATTCTTGGTCATTTATTGGCTCCTAGAGACTCTCCTACTCACACATGTGTACACCCATGCCTTTAATTCCTTTATTTATTCCTCCTTACATGCTCACACATATATTCATGATTGGTTGGTTATGTTTGGGAGCCTATTGGTCAACCTAGGGGACTTTAGGGTCAAATCCTAGCCTCACACTTGTATGCATTCACATGGACTCCAAGGGATCACGGATTTTCCCCAATGTATTATAAATATGTACCATACACATCTACAATATGTACACTAATAGAAAGATTGGTCATTGGCACCATTCATATGTGTTATTTCATTCTTGTTTATTGTTCTCTTGCATATTTTGTCAAATGCTTTGATTGTGAATATTTATCTAGATCCTATATCTCACTGTGTGGCGATTCTCACATGGCATCAAAGATTTGTGGATCTACACAAAAATATAGATAGGTTTGAGTTGATGTTTATGGCATATTTCCAGAAAATCTTAGTGTTTTTCATTTTATGATCTACGTCATTTTTGGCATAAATTGCGCAAGCAAAATGGAGAAGAGTTGAGTATTGCTGACCCCTTTCAACTATTTTGAATGGAAGGCTAAAATGTTGATCCAACCGAGGTCAAAGGGCATGCATATGTTGGAATTTTATAATTTAATCAATATGATCTAGGATATTTTTTGAGAGAATAACATGCACAACAATAATCACAAGAGACAAGAGACACAAAGAGTTTTCTTCAGGGAAACCATAAAGGAGAAAACCCCGCAACATCCTCATAGATAAAATGAGCACCAATAGCAAAAGTAAAACCCAAAAAAACAAAGATGATCTCTGACAGCTCTTCTCTCTCTCACTTGTGTGAGCTCCTCCTCTCTCACTCATGCACTATAGTTGAGTGAGTGTGTATTCCAAATAGAGAGTCTCGCTCTCTATTTATTCTTGTTTTTCACTTGAATTTTACTCTTACAGGTACAACCGCACTAGGAGAGTCTAATAACCCTAATACAGCTCAACTGTGGGGACTATTGCCCTAACTTAAAATGGAGGGTTAACCTCGATGATTTTTTTTTAAATTCCACAAATCCATCGGATATCTGAAAACCACCTCCATAGAATATAACTCCATTGAAATACCACATATGGATAACAGTGTCAGCTATCTGACGTGTTGGTTGTGGAGCCTAATCTTCTAGATCCAAAGATATTATTCAGTTGTGTTTGTACCCCAGGTGTACTGTACTATCATTCCCCCTACCTTGGGGTTTGGGATGTGTGTTGGCCAATAGTTTTGCGGACCCACTGTATTGGGTTAATCGTAGTATTTTCCCATGGTATTTCCCCTATAAAAGAAAGCATTGTAACACGACTATGTATGGTATTATTTTGTATTGGAAGAGAGACTGTGAGAGCGTGAAGAGAAAGTGCAGTGGTTTTGCTACATGTTGTATCCCTTCATCTTTATAGAATGTAATAAAAGGACTGGCAATTTATTTATGGACGTAGCCCATCATTTTGGTGAACCACATTATATTTGTGTCTCTCTGTAATGTTTTAATATGTTTTGCATCTTGTTTAATGATTTAATTTTATATGTGTTATTGCTCTGCAGTCATGTTTTCCAACAATTGGTATCAGAGCTAAATGGTCTATTTGGGTGGTAAACTCATAGGAAAGAAGGGTTCCTGGTTTGAGTGGGAGAAATGGTGGAAGAGGGAAAGTTTAGGGTTGAGAAATTTAGCAGCCAAAACTATCAGTTATGGAAGATGCAAATGGAGGAATATTTGTACCAGAAGGATCTGTACCTTCCATTGGGGGGAAAAGCAAAACAACTGGCAGATATGAAGGATGAAGAATGGGAGGTTCTTGAAAAAAAGGAACTGGGAACAATACGGCTGTGCCTGGCTTCGTCGGTGGCCTTCAATATTTCGAAAGAAAAAACAACAGAGGGTGTGATGAGCACATTCAATAAGCTCCACAAAAAAACCTCGACTTCTAACAAGGTATTTTTAATGAAGAGTTTATTTAATATGAAGATGTTGGAAGGTGGATCTATTGCTAACCATTTAAATGAGTTTAATACATTTACTAGTCAGTTAAGTTCTATAAAAGTGAACTTTGATGATGAAGTTAGGGCTCTTCTAATCTTGTGCTCATTGCTAGAAAGATGGAATAGCTTGGTCATGGCTGTAAGAAACTCTGTCCCTAGTTCAAACACTATTAAGTTTAATGATGTTGTTGGTGTTATTCTTAGCGAGGAAATGCAAAGAAAAAGTATAGGTGAGACATCAAGTAATGCATTGACCATGGAGATCAGAGGGAGACAAGATGAGAGAGGAAGGAGCCTATGAAATCACAACAAGTATAAAAAGGGAAGATCCAAGTCCATATTCAGAAAAATAGAGTGCTCATACTGTGGTAAGAAAGGGCATCTGAAAAAAGACTGTTGAGCACCAAAGAAGAAAGGTGAGAGGCAGCAAGAGACTACTCACGAAGCAAATGTAGCAGGTGATGTGTTACAAGATGCTTTGATTCTTGCATTAGATAATACTAATGATTACTGGGTAGTAGATTTAGGCACTTCATGTCATGCTACACCCCATAGGAAATTATTTCATAATTATGTTCAAGGTGATTTTGAACATGTTTTATTGGGGGATGATGAACCATGTACAATTTCCTGAAAGGATAAGGTGCATATTAAGTTAAATAATGGAAGTGAATGGATGCTAAAGGACGTAAGGCACATTTTTTCTATGAAAATAAATCTGATCTCAACAGGGTAGTTGGTAGATAGTGGCTATTTGTCTACATTTTGAGAAACATGGTGGAATATCACTAGAGGATCACTGGTAATATAAAAAGGAGATAGGGTAGGTACATTATGTGTATGTCCTCATAATACTGATTATTATATATCTGTAGCTTCCATAGAAATAGGTGCGGCGTTGTGGCATCATAGGCTTGGCCAGATGAGTGAGAAGGGGACGTAGGTTCTCTAGTCAAGGAAATTGCTTCCAGATCTAAAGTAGGTAAGTTTGGAATTCTGTGAGAACTGTGTTTATGGAAAACAGAAGAGAGTTAGATTTCTCAGGTTGGGAAACAAAAGAAGAGTGAAAAGTTAGAGCTTGTCCATATAGATATATGGGGACTAGATCAGGTACAATCTCTTGGTGGCTCTCATTATCATGTTACTTTTATTGATGATGCAACTAGAAAAACTTGGGTTTATTGCATTAGACAAAAATATGATGTTTTTGATACTTTTAAGAAGTGGAAAGCTTTGGATGAGAATGAGATAAGAAAAAGGTAGAAATGTCTCAGATCTGACAATGGAGCCGAGTATTACAGCAAGGAGTTTGACAGTTACTGTTCACATAATGGAATTTGCAGAGAGAAGATAGTCCCTGGAACACCATAAGAAAATGGTATGTCAGAAAGGATTAACAGAACGATCATGAAGAGTGCAAGGTGTATGATATTGCATGCAGGTTTGCCCTTATAGTTTTGGGCTGATGTTGTAAACACTTCTGTTTATTTAATAAATAGATGGCCTTCAAGTGCTTTGGATGGTGGCATTTCAGAGGAGGCATGGACAGGTAAACAGGTAAAATACTCATTTCTAAGAACTTTTGGTTGTGAAGCATTTTCCCATATTGATAAAGATGATAGAACAATGCTTAAGGCTAAATCCAAGAAATGTACCTTTATTGGATACGGGGTTGATGATTTTGGTTATCGCTTATGGGATATTAAAAATTGCAAAATCATTAGGAGTAGAGATGTAGTATTCAATTAAAAGGTCATGTACAAAGATCAACTGCAGAGAAAGAAATAAGAAAAGGAAAACACAAAGTACACAATGCTTGATGAAATCAAAGAAAATGAAGTTCCAAAGGCACTAGAAAATCAAGAGCAATAGTAGGTACCTGAAACTCTTGCAACTGTAAGAAAGTATACCATGTTAAGGAGACCCTTTGAAAAATTCTCTCCTTCACTGTATTATTTATTGATGACTGATCTTGGTGAACCCGAATGTTATGAAGAAGCAATGTAGGTAGAACTAGAAAGAAGTGGGAGCAAGGCATGGATGAGGAGATGGACTCATTGTTAAGAAACCAAACTTGGGATATGGTTAAGTTGCCTACAGAAAAAAGGCCATTGCAGAATAAATGGGTTTATAGGTTGAAGGAAGAATATGGAGGCAAGAAGCGATACAAGGCTAGACTTGTTGTATAGGGGTTTGCACAAAATAAAGGTATAGACTTTGATGAAATATTTTCTCTTGTTGTTAAAATGAATTCAATTAGAACTATTTTAAGTCTAGTGGCGGTAGAAGATTTGCATCTTGAACAATTACATGTAAAAACAACCTTTCTCCATGGGGATTTGGAGGAAGAGATTTATATGCAGCATCCATAGAGGTACGAGGTAAAAGGTAAGGAGAATTTGGTTTGCGGGTTGAAGAAGAGCTTGTATGGCCTGAAGCAAGCTCCAATGTAGTGGTATTTAAAATTTGATAAGTTTATGATAGAACAAGGTTATGATAGATATCATGCTTGTTAACAAAAGATATATTATCATATTATTATATGTGGATGACATGCTTGTTGTAGGGTCCAACATGCAGGATATAAATGTGCTCAAAAGAAAAATAGCTAATTCATTTGCGATGAAGGATTTGGGTGCTGGAAAGCAAATCCTTGGTATGATAATAACAAGAGACAGGAAAAATCGCAAGTTGATGTTGTTTCAAGGTGAGTACATAGAAAATGTGTTGCAGAGGTTTAGAATGCAGAATGAAAAACCAGCTAGTGCACCTTTAGCCATCCATTTCAAACTAAGTAAGGATATGTGTCCAAAGACACATGAAGAAATAGATTACATGTCCAGGATTCCATATTCATCAGCGGTCGGACGCTTGATGTATGCCATGGTGAGCATAAGACGAAATATTGCACATGCAGTAGAAGTTGTGAGCAGGTATATGAATAATCTAGGTAAAGAGCATTGGAAAGCAATACAGTGGATTCTTAGGTATTTGAGAGGTACCACGTCACATGCATTATGTTTTGGAGGTTCAGAAACTGTTCTACGGGGATATGTTGATGCAGATATGGTTGGTGATAAAGACAGCAGGAGGAGCACCTTAGGGTATGTGTTTATTATAGGTGGAATAACAATAAGTTGGATTTCAAAACTACAACAGGTTGTTGCACTATCAACAATGGAAGCATAGTATGTTGCTGCCTGAGAGGCTAGTAAAGAGATGATTTGGTTGCAGAGGTTCACAAAAGAATTGGGCAAGAAGCAAGAGAATAGTAGGCTGTACAGTGACAGCCAGAGTTCCATTCTTCTTGCAAAGATCTCATCCATTCATTCGAAGAATAAACATTTACAACTCAAATACCACTTCATAAGACCTATTCTAGATGAAGAATTGTTAAAACTGGAAAAGATACATACCAGCCAGAATCCTGCAGACATGTTGACAAAGGGAGTAACTAAAGAGAAACTGAGTTCCTGCTTCGTTTCTATTGGCCTTCAAGCATGCAGGTGAAAATAAGAAATTTTCCAAGTCCAAGGTCCAGATCATAGTTCAACAAGTGCAGTAGCGGTGGAGTTGTTGTGATCAGTCTCCAAGTGGGAGATTGTTTGTTGTGAAGCCTAATCTTCCAGATCCATAGATATAATTTAGTTGTGTTTCTACCCTAGGTGTATTGCACACTCATTCCCCCTGCCTTGGGGTTTGGGATGTGTGTTGGCCAACAATTTTGCGGATCCATGGTACTGGGTTAACCGTAGTATTTTTCCATGTTATTTCTCCTATAAAATAAAGAATTGTAACATGACTATGTATTGTATTATTTTGTGTTGGAAGAGAGATTGTGAGAGGGTGAAGATGAAGTGTAGCGGTTTTGCTGCAGGTTGTATCCCTTCATCTTTCTTGACTGTAATAATCGGACTGGAAATTTCTTTGTGGACGTAGCCCATCATTTTGGTGAACCACGTTATATCTGTGTCTCTCTATAATGTTTTAATGTGTTTTGCATCTTGTTTAATGATGTAACTATATATGTGTTATTTCTCTGTGGTCCTGTTTTCTAAAACGATGACCACCTCCATAGAATCTGATGACATCTCTATACCACCGATGACTAAAGGCATTAGATCTTCGACGGATCCTTACAAATAATTAGACCTTCTATACAGTGAAATTTGTCAAATTTCCAACCTCTTATACATTGAAATGTTTTGGATATTCAACGAATCCTCACAAATAATCTGAACTTCTATATAGTGAAAGTTTTCAGTTTTTCGACCTATTATACAGTGAAATGTGTCGGATATTCAACTGATCCTTACAAATAAGCCGACCTCCTAAATAGTGAAATGTGTCGGATTTACGACCTCTTATAAAATGAAATGTGCATGATATTCAATGAATCCTTACAAATAATACGACCTCCTATACAGTTAAAATCGTTAGATTTTTGACCTCTTATACAGTGAAATGTGTCGGATATTTGACGAAAATATTAAAAGAGTAGTCATTAGATATCCAACTGATCTAAGTCAGAAATCCAACGTGTTCATTTTACTATTAGACATCCGTTGAAGTGCAACTGACGTTTGAAAAAGAAGATGATTGTCGGATGGTCGACATCATAATGTCAAAAATCACACATCTATGACCTCAAATTTTGGATTCAAAAATTTTAGTGTCATTATTGGGGATAATGCAAGTATAAATATGATGTAAGTATATTTCACTACATGTACAAATGTATCCTCGTGATCTATGCCATTTTTCTAGGAGAAGTCACGTGCTACAAATATTGCCTTGGATTTTTTTATGCTTTTGTCTGTTGCATGGTTGATATTGTAGATCCATTTGGAAGACACTATAGACTTTCCTTTTGGTCTTGGGACCAACTACCATACATCATTCTTGATGATCGACTGATATTCTTCAATCATGGCATCCTTACATTCATTATTTTATGTCGTTTCCTCATAGTTGGAAGGTTATTCATCAATGATGCTGCAAAGTAGTGCTATATAACTTGAGTAAGTTCTCGATCTCTTACTTTATTTGAAACACCCTTCTAGAGCACATACCTCTATGCATATTTGATTGCTTGTCATTCCCATTCTAGTCATTTGTTGTAGGGTTTCTTCTCATGAGGTGAATCTATAGGTTCCCGTGGTTCTGTCATATCATGGTCTTCATTGTCTCCTTAGGAAATCTCTTTCATAACAGTATATATGATTTTCAGTACTTCGGATTCTTCATTTATTTCAGTGTGATCAATTTGACTTGACTTGTTGTAAGTTGAGTCTTCTTCAAAAGTAATGTCTTCGATGGTCTCAATCTTCTTGAACCTTGGAAAGTATATCTTGTATGCTTTTGATGTGTCACTATTCCCACTTAATATGCTCTTATTTCTTGAAGGGTGTAGTTTTGTCCTCTTTTCTTTGGGAACATGTATGTACATTGGACAACCAAATATTCCTGAGATGGCTAACTTCTAGTTTCTATCTTGAGAATGCTTCTTCTAGAGTCTTGTTTTCCAATACATGCTGAGCTGTTTTGTTTTGTACATACATGGTTGTTATTTTTTCTTCTACCAATAATTTCATTGGATTATCTTGGTAATGAAGTGTCGCCTCTGCTGCTTCCATTATCTTTTTTATTAATTTTATGTGTCCTACACTAGCTAGTTTACACCCAATTCCATTTCTAACGTCAGACTTTTCAAAAATCCTTCTGGAGTGCTTTGGAAATATTCTGGATAAATTTACGCCAACTAATAAAGTTCCTAGTTTAGTAAGTGCTCATTTGTTCCTTATCTAGATTTTCCATCTTTTCTGTAGTTTTAAGGAAAAAACTAAAGCTAAATTTAAGGTAGATTGCCTTGTTTCTTGCACCAAATCACCTCCCTTATTTTCCTCATATAAAAGCATGATAAATTCCACTTTCCTTCACTTACAAGATGTAGCTACTCATTCAGTAAATTCATGAGCATTTTGACTGGTTTGGAAAGTGCTTTATGCACCTATGGGGAATTTTGACTAGTTTTTTAAGATTGCTTTTGTATTGATTCTAATAACATATTTGAGCTTTCAAATCCTTGTAGTATATAAATTATGAAAATACTATATATATTTAATGATGGGTGATGTAAATTAATATCAACAACAGTTTTTGTTATTCAACATATTCAGTCTCTCTTTTAGTGTTTCTTGCATAGTTTTCAAGCAATTTTGTGAGTTCAATTGATCTAAGATTGGGCTTAAATTCCATAAACCACAGAGCATAGGGACATGAAATTACATAGTAACACATCATATATGGTTTTCATAAAATCATCAAACTTAGATAATATCCCTCATACAAATCTGATACAAGACTGCTTCAAGATTGAAGTCGAAATCACTGAAACTAGTGATTCAATGGCACGGGAATGCAATAGTTTCACATATGGATTTCTTACATTTCGAACCACATAGAATAGGGACATGAAATTACATGTTAAAACATCATATATTGTTGTCACAACATCATCCAACTAATATAAGAGCCCTCATACAAATTTGGTATAAAACTACTTCAAGATTGAAACCAAAATCCATGAAAACTAGTGATACAATGGCATGAGAATGCAAGCTTTTCATAGGGGAGTTTCTTGAATTTCAAGCTGAATAGCACACGGGAATGAATGTACAGAGTATTACATAATATATGGCTTCCCCAAAATCATAAAACTCATATGAAAGTCCTCATACAAATATGATATACAACCACTTCAAAATTGAAGCCAAATCCATGAAAACTAGTTATTAAAGAGCATGGGGAGTGCAAGCCTTTCATACATGTATTTAAGATATTTTGACTAAAAAAGTAAACGAAGATAATATGACAAAGCCATACATAATATACCCAAACATAAATATGATATCATAATCATATTGGTTTGGGTTAACCCAAATCAAATATGAAATATGAAATATCGAGTTAAATATGAAATATTAACCCAAATCAGCATGATATAGCCCTAAACATAAACATAAACATAAACATAATATACTTAAAACATAAACATGATTTTTTGTTGTCATAACCAAAATTGTTAGTGTAAGGGTAAAATATCAAACGGTCACCTTGCTAGTGGCCATGGCCCATGTGTGTCGGTGCCCATGGTGCCAAGGATGAGAAAAACTAGGCAAAATTCAACAATATTTTGTGAGTTGGTGCCCTTCCGTCCAGGAGGAAGAACATTCATGAAATTCATGAATATTCTCAAGGAAAATTCAATAATAATCTCTCATTCATTGGTATAATATCATTATTTTATGGTCATAAAGGAAGTAAAGAAAGATCAAGCAATCAGTTATGGAATCCTATCTAGGAAATACCACCTTACAGACCGGGACTGAAACAATGATAGATACAAATATCCGTGAATTCATCTAAAATCCCAAATATACATTACTCATATTGTTAATTTGGGAAATATCCACTCCTATCTTATAGAGATGGTCTAAAACGATTATTGATAAATAAAAAAATATTATAAATTGTGGTTTTAAACTGATTTGGTTTTAGATATAATAGGTCATGTCATTTTGCAAAATATTTTTGTGTGGAAAAATACTTTTTATAGTACTCTTTTATGGAAAAATGCCCCTTGTAATATCATTTCAGGTTTTAAACCAAAAAAAAATACTTTTTATAATACTCTTTCACATTTTTTTATGGAAAATTTCCACTTTAGTATTCTTTCACGATTTGCCGTATGATTTGCGAATGATAATATGATCTTGGCTTCTAGTGGAATGTTTGTATATGTTTCGAATCGTCCCCAAGGAATGGAAGGACTTGCTTTCTTCAGAGTCTTTCATCGACAGGTGGTCCGAGGTGCCTGTCAACAGCACTCATCCACGGCTTGTTCTGTGTGAATACAAGAATCCGGAAATTCCTTGTATGTCTTTGTGTGAATACAAGAATCCGGAAATTCCTTGTACGTCTTTCTGTTTCCAGACACGGAGCTGGATCAAGTCCTGCTTCACGCTCTCTATCCTCAAGGACTCGATACCGGAAAATCCTGTTAACAGCAATCGTCCACGGCATGTTCTGTGTGAATACAAGAATCCGGAAAATCCTTGTATGTCTTTCTGTTTCCAGACACGGAGCAGGATCAAGTCCTGCTTCACGCTCTCTTTCCTCAAGGACTCGATACCAGAAACCAACATCAGGTCCTCTGATCAAGCACTCTGCTTGGTAAGCTCATTACGCGGTCGACCGCTCAAGGTATGCAATCCTTATATGCAATCCATTTGCGTCGAAGGGTAAGGGGAGGGCGAGTGAAGGAGGTGGTGATTATTCTGTGGGAGTTAAAGAATAATGAATGGGTGGAGATTACACGGGTGCGTCCTTTAGTTCGCAGGGAGTGGATGAATAAAATTCCAGGAGATGAGGACTGTATTAGCTGCACTGGTGTAGGAGATCACGTCTGCTTCATAACACTATCCTTCAACTGTCACCAACAAATAGCATGAATAGTGGTGCTTGACTATAATTTAATCGATAACACATGGAATTGGCTGCCCAGATATCCGAGAAACGAAAGTTTCAGCCAATTCGAGTTCATCCAATTCGGTAGGGTAGCTTTTCAACCGAGACCATACATGAAAGTCGAAAAGCACACTACAATTTTTTTTTAAAGGTCAGTAACTTTGACCTTTTGTTACCATTAATGTGAGTATTTGTTACTATTAGTTTGACTGGTCCATAGTGAATAAGTTTAGTGGTAATATATCATAAACTTAATGGTTAAAAAAAGGGTTTTTTTTTCTAATAAATTATGTGTTTTATTGGAACAAGTGATATGTTTCATTCTAACAGGTTATGATGTGAGTTTGAATTTTTTTACAGCTTTTTTTATCACTAGTTCATTTAGACTTGAGTGATGTTGAGAGGAAGAGAAAATTATTGGCTTGAGCTATCCAAGGAGATACGTTCTCCTTAGATAAGGTTTGGGTGAATTAGCTATGGTGGAAGTGATTGTGTAAGTAAGACTTTTATGTACGGATTAAAAATATTTACTATTGGACCTAAATTTTCTCCTCCCTTCTTTTATTCTTGTTTCTTTCATTCTATAGATTTTTCCTTGAAAGAAGGAAAAGTAAATTTTAGATGGTATTGTGTTATTTGTGATTATAATGACTACCCTATATGCAATGTTTTTGTCAAATTGTGTAAATATCTTTTAGATTTTTTTAATTTTGCCACATTTTTTAAAATCAAGTTGAGACCATTATTTTGAGTTTTAGTGTAGTTGTAAGGGGCTATCCATATCATTTAAACATGGAACCCCTAGTTTTTGTTAATTTTGTGATCTACACAATTTTCCAAAATCCCCATGAAACTTGTGAGGATTGTCCTAGGGTTTGACCATGCAATTTTACAAATCATGACCAAATCCCCTTACTAAATCATGACACTACATATGACTCACAAAGAGTTTGTTTTAACTTCTTGAGAGTTTTGTTAGTTTGCTTTGAAATGTTTGTTTTAAGTCCTCAATGAATTTTATTAGTTAAGCATTAAAATGCTTCAGTAAATGTCTCAATCATTCTAGATTTCAAAGTGTTTGAGTAAATGTCTTAATGGTTGTCGATATCATGCATGCAAAATGTTTGAATAAATACATCAATTATTGTATCTGTCATGAATACAAAATGTTTGATTAAACCTCTCAATGGTTGTATAGGTCAAGCATTAATGTATTTGATTAAATGTCTCAATCGTTGTAGCTTTGATGCATTCAAAGTGTTTGATTAATTGCCTAAATGGTTGTAGCTCTCATGTATGCAAAGTGTTTGGTGAAGTTGTTTCAATGGGTGTAGATTTCAAGCATGTAAAATGTTTGGTTAAGTGCCTCAATAAATGATAAACTGTTTGGTTAAGTGCCTCAATAAATGATAAATCCCTTTTCTTTTGATTTAGAATTCTAGGTATTTGTCTAAATATGATTATAACAACAATATTATGTTAATGCAAATATTGTTTCTCTTCTTCTTTTAATTTAGGAATCTAGGTATTTCTCTAAATATTGTTATACACAAGAATATTATGTTATTGCAAAGGTTCTTTAAGAATAATTTATTTCATGCATGAGGGACTTAATCCTTATGTTAATTTCTTGTTGTGGAATTAATGCAGTCTTTAAGTCTTTTGATGAACTAAGCTCATTGTATTATATTTATCTTCTCAACTCTATTATTATAATTACAATTGTCACATGAGTTTAATTATTGTTAATTAAAAATAAATAAATAAAGAGGGGTCTTAATGTCCCATTAGACCCTCGTTTCTTTTTGTTGTGTTTGTAAGGGAGGAACTTAGGTATGGTATCAAACTCAGCCACAATGCTAGGGCCTAATGGGCTTACATACTTGCTCATAGATTGACCTATGATTGTTGATTTTTTATTTTTATTTTGCATCTATGTTGGTTGAATTGTTGTGTTTGTTTACTTGAATGCATGTTCGTTTCATGTGGTATATTTTTTGACTATTAGATCAAGTCATTAAGGAACTTGTTGGAAGAAGGAATACGTCCTTGTATATTCTTTGTATATTTGTCAAAAAACTATGGAAATTATGTTAACAAATTTAAAGAGATGCTATGAAAGGGCATGCTTGAGTAATTGGGATTCAAAGTAAGTTTGTTAATAGATTAGATATGTGATAGATATATATGGTGTATCTTATTGGATTTGTTTTATATGGTGAAGGATATCATCATGGTATGTATAAAATGATTGTGGAAACCATTTTAAGAAACCTTTGAATACAATTGGGTGATATGAAGTAGTTCGAATAATTTTAAATCATTTGGATAATGTATTAGGTAAGAACCAATTATTTATACTCTTTTATTTTTTTTTTATTTTTTTTTGTGATTGATTGATGTAAAATTAAGCTGATTTTGAAATTCTTGAAATTGTGAGAATTTTCTTGTGAAGAATTAATGGTCTATTTTTCTTATTGACTTGAGAAGAAACATTTTTATCACATTTAAAATAGATACCATATATTTGTGTCAAAGAAAGGTAGAATAGTCTTCTTGGAAATTTTATCAGTTGTATAGACCACCATTTAACATTAGTTGAATGATGATGAATACAATTGGACAAACCTCCTTCCTGCAATTCACACGTAGGCATTGGAAAAGCTGT
Organism: Pseudotsuga menziesii; assembly: GCA_001517045.1. NCBI lineage: Eukaryota > Viridiplantae > Streptophyta > Pinopsida > Pinales > Pinaceae > Pseudotsuga > Pseudotsuga menziesii. Next base: position 197,815 of record LPNX010824159.1, on the reverse strand, counting down.
CAACAAAGCTATATATCGATGTCAGGGTGGGCCTTTAAAGTATATCTTCTCCTCGACTTGTTTGAACATGGTTTGAACCTTTTGAACTCTATTTCCATGAACCAGGTGATGTTCTCACAAATTCACCACTTGTGAATTCACTCAAAATTCAACTACTAGTATTCCTATTAAGTGTAATATGGTGGTTCCAAGACCTTATGCTATAAAATGGCATGTGGGTGTGGCATATTTGTGTTATGTTAGAGCTCAACCACATTTGGAAGTTGAAGAACATGGATCTGGGAGCATAGATGGCCTCGAACGAAGCATAGGATGTGGTTAATGGAGTGGAGAATGCAGAAGTTGATGTTTCAATAGAAGAGAAGCTGCATGAGAATTCTCATGGCAGCAGGTTCAAGAGAAGCTGCATGAAACTTGTGAGGATTGTCCTAGGGTTTGACGATGCAATTTTACAAATCATGACCAAATCCCCTTACTGAATCATGACACAACATATGACTCACAAATAGTTTGTTTTAACTTCTTGAGAGTTCTGTTAGTTTTCTTTGAAATGTTTGTTTTAAGTCCTCAAAGAATTTTATTAGTTTACCATTAAAGTGCTTCAGTAAATGTCTCAATGGTTCTAGATTTCAAAGTGTTTGAGTAAATGTCTTAATGATGGTCGATATCATGCATGCAAAATGTTTGAATAAATACATCAATGATTGTATCTGTCATGAATACAAAATTTTTGATTAAACCACTCAATGGTTGAATAGGTCAAGTATTAATGTATTTGATTAAATGTCTCAATGGTTGTAGCTTTGATGCATTCAAAGTGTTTGATTAATTGCCTAAATGGTTGTAGCTCTCATGCATGTTGTATAGGTCAAGCATGAATGCATTTGATTAAATGTCTCAATGGTTGTAGCTTTGATGCATTCAAAGTGTTTGACTAATTTCCTAAATGGTTGTAGCTCTCATGCATGCAAAGTGTTTGGTGAAGTTATTTCAATGGTTGTGGCTTTCAAGCATTTAAAATGTTTGGTTAAGTGCCTCAATAAATGATAAATCCCTCTTCTTTTGATTTAGAATTGTACGTATTTGTCTAAATATGATTATAACAACAATATTGTGTTAATGCAAATATTGTTTCTCTTTTTCTTTTAATTTAGGAATCTAGGTATTTCTCTAAATATTGTTATACACAAGAATATTATGTTATTGCAAAGGTTCTTTAAGAATAATTCATTTCATCCATGAAGGGATTTAATCCTTATGTTAATTTCTTGTTGCGGAATTACTGCACTCTTTAAGTCTTTTGATCAACTAAGCTCATTGTATTATATTTATTTTCTCAACTCTATTATTATAATTACATTTGTGACATGAGTTTAATTATTTTTAATTAAAAATAAATAAAAAAGAGGATTCTTAATGTCCCATGAGACCCTTGTTTCTTTTTGTTATGTTGGTAAGGCAGGAACTTAGGTATGGTATCAAACTGAGCCACAATGCTAGGGCCTAATGGGCCTACATACTTGCTAATAGATTGACCTATGATTGTTGATTTTTTATTTTTATTTTCAATATATGTTGTGTTTGTTTACTCGAATGCATGTTTGTTTCATGTGGTATATTTTTTTACTATTAGATCAAGTCATTAACAAACTTGTTTGAAGAAGGAATAGTTCCTTATATATTCTTTGTATTTTTGTCGAAAAACTATGGAAATTATGTTAAAGAATTTAAAGAGATGCTATGAAAGGGCATGCTTGAGTAATTGGGATTAAAAGTAAGTTTGTGAATAGATTAGATGGGTGATAGATATATATGGTGTATATTATTGGCTTTGTTTTATATTGTTAAGGATATCATCGTGGTATGGATAAAATGATTGTGGAAACCATTTTAAGAAAACTTTGAATACAATTGGGTGATATGAAGTAGTTCAAATAATTTCAAATCTTTTGGATAATGTATTAGGTAAGAACCAATTATTTATACTCTTTTATTTTATTTTTATTTTTTTGTGTGATTGATTGATGTAAAATTAAGGTGATTTTGAAATTCTTGAAATTGCGACAATTTTCTTGTGAAGAATTAATGTCTATTTTTCTTATTGACTTGAGAAGAAAGATTTTTATCACATTTAAAATAGATATCATATATTTGTGTCAAAGAAAGGTAGAATAGTCTTCTTGGAGATTTTATCAGTTGTATAAACCACCATTTAACATTAGTTGAATGATGATTAATACAATTGGACACACCTCCTTCCTGCAATTCACACTTAGGCATTGTAAAAGCTATCAACAAAGCTATATGTCGATGTCAAGGTGGGCCTCTGAAGTATATATTCTCCTCGACTTGTTTGAATGTGGTTTGAACCTTTTGAACTCTATTTACATGAACCAGGCGATGTTCTCGCAAATTCCCCACTCGTGGATTCACTCAGAATTCAACTAGTAGTATTCCTATTAAGCGTAACATGGTGGTTCCAAAACCTTATTCTATAAAAAGGCATGTGGGTGTGGCATATTTGTGTTGTGTTAGAACTCAGCCACATTTGGAATTTGAAGAAGATGGATCTGGTAGCACAGATGGCCTTGAACGAAGCATAGGATGTGGTTAATGGAGCAGAGAATGAAGAATTTGATGTTTCAATAGAAGAGAAGCTGCATGAGAATTCTTGTGGAAGTGGGTTCATGTGGCTTGACTCCTTAGATTTGGAGTCGAGTAGATTTTCTGGAATGTCTACTCATGGCTTGGTTAGTATCACAACTAAAATGCATTTATATAATGTTATAAGGCTTGGGCCTCTTTTATATCTCTATAACAATTCAAGAAGAGTTCAAGTAAAATTTTCTAGTTGATCTAATGTTTAGTTCAAAACATGATCATAGTGTTTAATTAATATGTTAATTTGAGCTTGTTCTTGCTTATTTTGCATAATCTACTCACAATGCCCTCCATTATTCAGTTGGCATTTCCGAGTATTGGGGTCATTTACAGAGATATAGGAACTTCTCCCCTATATGTGTTTGCTGCCACTTTTACATATGGTATCCATCATTTAGATGATATTCTTGGTGCATTTCCTCTCATAATTTACTTCCTCACTCTTTTTCCACTTATCAAATACATTCTCAATGTACTTTGGGCCAATGGTGATCCAAAAATTATAGATTCTTTACGGTTAATTTGCTTCTGTATTTTAATTTTTGGGTATAAGCTGATTATAAATATTCTTCATTTTGGGTATAAGCTAATTGTAAAGATTCATGAGATGGAAGGTGGGAAATTTGCACTATATTATTTGATATGTCGGCATGGAAAATTGAGCATCATTCCCAATCAACAATAAAAGGATACATATATTTCATCGTATAAGCATGTAGCTTCTAGGAGAGAGTTCAAAAGAGCTTTGAAGATAAAGTAAGATTTAGAAAAAGTGATGCAGTGTTGATGCCTGGAAAAATTCTAGGTGCCAAACAGTAGGGATCTCCTCGGTGAACAATCCCAATCAGATCAGACAATAATCACATTCACAACAGAAAGAATACCAACGGTAGCTCTAATATAATTAAACCATTTATTACTCTGTTAACAAATAAATTTATACAGACAACAAACATTCATGACCAAGGATATAGTTCCAGGGGGTTAGAAAAATCTCACTGTATGATGTACAGAAGTAAGAAGAAATAATTCTATAGTATGCGTTCCACACATTCTGATTAAATTTTTGTGTAGGCCCTTTGTTCCAGCAAAATTATCCTTCTTATTAGAAAAGATGTAGCTCTTTTACACAATAGTCTAGCATTCCTTTTACCATGAAAAATTCCCTACTATGATGCTCTTCACCCCTATTTATACTATCTTTCTACATCACCAAAGAGATTCCCGGGATTCTTATTCACCCACCTAGCTGAATCTAACGGTTTCATAAAATAAAAAAATAAAAAAAAATTACACGGGACTTGCTCTGATGGAAATAAACGCTCCTTTATTTTTCATGCAAGATATCCTCCATCCAATCTTGCTGTGTATACAGGATTTCACAGCTCTGAAATATCCATCTTTTGTGCACATTCAATCCATGAAATTAACCTCAATCATTGATCTATATCAAACCTTCATCTCAGCAGTTGAAAGATGTGGCTTTTTAACCAATTCCATGAATTTCAAAAGTTCATTCCCCCACACTTGAATCAACGGAAATTTTCTCCGCATATTTCAAAAGTTCATTCCCCCAAGATTAGATCTCCTCTGTTGAAAGACGTGCCCTTTAACCAATTCTATGGATTTCAAAAGTTCATTTCCATGAGCATGGTTAATTAGTGAAATGCATGTCCACCATAGATTTGACTCCACTTTTGGTCTTGGCCATTGAAAAATGCAGGTCCTACCACATTCTACGAATCTGCTAAATTTATTGCATTCGCGCAGGTTAAAACAACGGAATTCTTCATGACCATAGATCTGTATCTACCATGAATCTCAGTCATCAAAATATGTAACCTTTACTCGATCTCAAAATCACCCATCCTAACTTCATGAACCGTAATACTTGAGAATATAAAGAAAACATCATGAGAGATATATTTGATCGGGAAACAACAATAATTTATCAGTGGTGATTGTAACTAACCACTGTATTTTCAATTGTAAGTTTAATGATATGTGTTGTTTATTTGAATAGAACAAAAACATGATTATTAGAGCCCTGTTAAGCAAACAAATGATTTAGTTTAAGTTTCGAGAGAGAGATTTCTCAGTTTCCCCAATGGTTCACATTAAAAAACAAAACAGAGGTTGGACGGCTCAGATCATCTCAAATATGGATCGGGTCTGCTTTGAACCATTATATTCATGCGGCCTCGACAGCTCCTTTCCACTTCCACCCTTTCGAAAAACAGAAATTGAGTTTTCCAAATTTATCAAGTTTAAATTTTATCTTTCTGCCTCCTCCTTTCCGCTTCCTCTTTCCCAGAAAGAGGAAATCAAAAAGTGGAAAGTCAATCTTTTCCAAAATTAGAGCCCTGTTAAGCAAACAAATGATTTAGTTTAAGTTTCGAGAGAGAGATTTCTCAGTTTCCCCAATGGTTCACATTAAAAAACAAAACAAAGGTTGGACGGCTCAGATCATCTCAAATATGGATCAGGTATTCTTTGAACCATTATATCATGCGGCCTCGATAACTCCTTTCCACTTCCACCCTTTCGAAAAACATAAATCGGGTTTGCCAAATTTATCAAGTTTAAATTTTATCTTTCTGCCTCCTCCTTTCCGCTTCCTTTTTTCTAGAAAGAGGAAATCGGAAAGTGGAAAGTCAATCTTTTCCAAAATTAAACTTTGCCTTTTCTACCTTTTCCTTTCTGCTTCTGCCCTTCTGGAAAGTAGAAAGCGGATAGGGGAAAGTCAATCTTTTCCGAAATTAAACTTTGGATTTTCCTCAAAATGAGAGGTTAGTGACTAGGAGACCAAAACTTTTTGTCACCACAATTGTTTTCAAGGGATAAATGACCAAAATTGATAAATTTAAGTGGTCTAACTAAAAAAGACCAAGATAAATGACCATTTTTTGTCATGGGATAAAAGTAAACTAAAAAAGACCAAGATAAATGACCAAATTTGGTCACGGGATATCTAGACTAAAAATGACCAAAAAACAATTGGTCATTTATTTGGTCGTTTTTAGTTGTGGATGAGTTCGGAAATGGAAAATTACAATTTTGATAATGGATTTGTACATTTTACTAAATTCTAAGACTACAGATGGATTCAGAGACCCCCTAGAACTTAGTAAAATGTAGACTCTCTCATGTGTCACAATTCCATTGTTGAAACCAAATTAGCTATGAGAATGTCCTAGCGGTGAGCTATGGCTTATATATTGGAAAATAAATATACAAATATACCTATATACATTTGTTTTTAAATATTTTATATATAAATAATATTAATTATTAAACTATTTGCATTATAAATTAAAAAAATGTTACTAAGTATTTTTTTACTATATACTAATGATATGTATATGAAAAAAAATTAACTTGTATATTTATAATAATAATAATAATAATAAATTAAATTAAAAAAAAACAAAACAAGTTAAACAAGTACAAATTTCATTCTACCATAACACACGACACCATATTAGTGTAGTTTAACAAATTGGGTTTTGGCTCCAACGTGAAGTGGTGGGTGCCAATGTAGAACAATCTTCCTATTTCATTACCATATGATAGGAATCCTTCTAAGATTACATTTAACTCAAGCTCAAGGTGACCGTGTTGTATGGAGCTTCTTACTCTCTTCGGTCCAAAAAAAGGGACGACCGCGGTTAACTACCCAAAAAATATAGACAAACAGGTTTTTAAACATTATACTCACACAGTTTGAGAAGTTATCTCCTCATCAACGCTCAAAATTGAACCCTTCCCAGCCCTTCCTAGAAGTGTAAAGTTCAAATTTCCCTTCAAAAAAAATTTAAAATCTGAATTTTACCCTTCCAATTAAGAAGGGCATAATTTATATCAACATTTCAAAAAAAGGGTCAACATTTGAAATTACCCATCTTTATATTTCTCAAGATGTTGAAATTACTATGTTATAAAGTTCAACTCATCATTCAAAATAATGGAAATATGATAAATTATAATCACTCACTCACTCATGGATCTGATTCCCAAGTCAATTGGGGTTGCAGTCTAATGTGTGACAATGCGTCAACAACTATGACTATAATAGAAAAGTACAACTAATAGTCTACTACTAGGCCCGAAATGAGCTCAAAACTTTGTTCCTACTACCTATGTGAACCTTTCTACCAATGTCCACTCATTTTTCATCAAAATGAAATTCAAAAGGACGGTTTGATGAGTACTCCTCTACAAGACTTTATTTTTTGCATGAATATGATGGACTAGTGACAACTATAAACAACACTCAATGTCATGCAAATACAAATAATGGCATGTAGCTAGGAGCACAAACTATGCAAAGGTCTATTTATGCATAGCTATAGAGAGGTGTCGTTGGGCACACGATATGGAAAAACAATGGCTATTACTAAAATTAGGAAAAAAATCAATTGTTGGCTCAAAAATACTCTTAACTTTGATGGGTGTCATGATCATGATGTAATCTCCCTCTGCCCTTCCAAAGATTTGTGGTTTCTCACAACATTTGTCTTCAACACCACCAAAATACATATAAAAATTACTTGGCTTTACATCCTCTTCCCTTTAAATCCTCATCTCATAGTCATAAATAAGGATTATTATGCATGCACATCCTCACCTTACAATACGAATTGGGTCAAGGAACAAAGACAACCATATATAAAATATTAAATGTGTCAAGAAGCAAAGAGTAAGAGACAACTATAAGTAAGTCGTATATTAAATTTACCATATAAGTCTTTAATTAACACTATTAATTGAAATTTTACACGTTGGATTGTTGTGATATTCTTAGCACTCCTCACCAATGTGATTGTAAGGCATTCTTTGAAGGTGAAGTCCATAATTTTAGGCCTTCTTCCCCATTATCAAGCCTTGTGGTAAGACAATAAAGAGGGTAGTGGCATGCATCAGCATGGAAAATTGTTTCGACATAAAGGTATACTCATTAATTTTTTTCATCAAATAACTTAAATTCCTGCCCGTAATTGTTGATTCATTGAATGCAATCTAGCCATTAATAAATGTATTTTGGTTTTTGGTTCAATTTAAAAGGAAGATTCTTGAGACTCAGACATGCAATGAGTTGTAAGGGTTCAATTGAATTAGGCTTGATTCCATTGCCCCTCCATCCCATACATTTATGCTTTCACAATAAGTGTTGAACAAAAAAATTTGATGCCCTGGCCCTGATTATGCTAGCTTTCCTAACTTGCTTGGTATGTAGGAATTTTTTTTAATGTTTTATGAGTGTGTATTATTTTTTCTTAGGTTCCCAAACCTGATCATTCTTACATTTGTCAATCTTGGATTTCATGTGGATTCCCCAATATTCTTATGACATAGTCTAAGTAGTTTTTTTGTATAATGAAGTGTGCCCAACCTGAAAAAATACACATATGACAACTTATGACACACATGACAACTTGTATAGTTGTTATGTTACTAAAATGTTAAATTATTGATACACATATGACAAATTAATGTGTTAAAAACAGGTTTTATTGAAAATATATCATTTTTTCATGTAAATAATAAGAGGTGCTCAATTGTTGAAAATTGTAAAATTTTGAAAGAACAATTTTATTTTTTACAGCTTTTGTTGGTGAAAGAATTTAATAAATTTATACTTGTCACTTGAAGTGCAATTATTTATATTGACTTTCAAAGAAGTTCTCAAAAAATGAATGTACTTCCAATTGAAATTAAGACCCGCCCTTCAAATTTGATCACTGCTCCTTGTTCTGCACCATTAGAACTTATAGATACAAACAAGCTAATTCACCCTAGTATTCAAAGGGAAAGCCAATGCCATTTGCTTGAAAAGCAAACACCAAAATGTGAACTATTTGCAGAAAATGAAAGAAACCCTATTGTAAAACACATTATGCAGGATAGGGAAAAAAGAGTTGGGTCGAATAATACAGTTGAGAGTGTGGAAGATATGGCGTCAGATGTGCAGTGTTCAATGCAAAATTCTAGAAGTGGGAGAGATCGGACAGTGCAATGTCTGAGGATATACAATAATCCACATTAAGACCTTGTTATTTCAATTTTATTTATATTTCAATATATTATGTAAAAGCTACGGCAAGTGTAATGACGATGAGCTCAATTGGTAATCTCATCCAGAAGAGGGACTCAGAAAATGAAACCCTATGATAAAGCTAAAGAGAACCCATAAACCTATACATTTTTTAATTGTTACGAGAAAATGTTTGCACTTGTCGTTGGGTTTCTTAGCATGCTCGAAAGCTCGTGTTTGGCCATGAATGCAACTTCCACCACTTTGTAATCTTCAACTCATAAATACAAATTTGAACAGTATTGAGAAATTAACCTTGAAATCTCCCAGGACATACTAGCGCCAGAATTTTTCTCAATGGAGTATGACGACCCAATACATAATACATTTCAGTTAGATGGGTTGTTCATCAAACAACAACACTGTAACTAAACTCGTCTATTTTCAAGCCTTCAATGGCACAAGGTATGTTTCAATCTATATGGCCATCCCAAATTTTTTCAATTTATTGTTTTTGAATTTAGTAGATATTTGAATGATAAAATTTTAGCCCTAAAACTCTGAAATTTCCTTAGAAATGGGATTTTTTGGTTGAAATTGACCACCTCTTTTTTAATTTAAATTTGTGTGTAACCCCAGAATTCTGAAATTGCTTTAGAAATTGCTCAAATGCAAGCTAAAGATGATGCTAACTTGGAAAAAGAATTATCCAAGTAGTCTAGTGAACAAACACTTGTAAAAAATAGTATGGATAGCCCCTCCATTCGTTTTTCATTGTTAAGGTTTTTCTTGAGTTCTTAATTTCCAATCTAATGCACCTAATTTCGTCCTCTTTTGGTATCTGGTAGGTTTGTTCTTCAGCCACCAAAGCTTGTGATTTGAAACCTAGTTTCTGTGGTGTTCAACATTTGCAATTAATTAGTAAATATTCTTTCTTTAGCTATGAGAGCCCATGATTTGTTGGGAGAGCATGTTGTTTGAAGGTTTCGGATGCCTGCCGATGGAGTTCCTTCTTTGTTGTTCTCCGTTTGCAAGTAAGAAATCTTTGGACTTTAAAGATCTATAATTTGAGCCATGTTTGACTATTTTATGTTTATTGATAAAACCTCCATTTTTTGTCTATGAATATATGACCAATATTTTGGCTACCCCATTGCAGTTTGCGACAGTGGGTGTGTTTTAAATGTCTCATATGGGGTGCATGTTGATGAACTGTTGTTTCCATAGTGGGTGTTTAGGTGGAAAATATCCCATATATTTGACCCAGTTGTAGTTTGTTTAGGCCTAAACCTTTGAAGTGGCTTGAAGACATGTCCATTCCAATGGTTAGTGTAGGTTGTGATATAGCTTATGTATTTTTTTTCAGAATATCTTGATGAAGGAATGTTGGTGCCCAAAAATACATTTTTTTTAGTGTGCCAAGTTCTGAGAAGACCTCACATGACAATTGTGATAAAGAAGAAAGAAGAGCACATGCTTTCACCTCTGTGTCAGTTTAGGTTATATTTATAGTTTTTTCAATGTAAATGGTGGCTTCAAGTTTGCAGTGCATTTATTTGGATATGCTACCAGTTCCTATAATTAGTCTGGTGTATGAATGATGTTTCAACTTTCTCAACATTATGAATTGTTGATTTTGTGGCTTAGTTTTAGCTGGACTAGTACATATAAAAAACGAATCATCCCGAGATTAGAATTATAATTGTTGTTATTTGCAGGCCAAAAGAAATTGAAAAACAAAAAAATCAAACTTTACTACCTAAGAATGGGTTTTATACTTTCTGATTCTTTACAGTTCAAATTTGTAAGGATACACACCTTTGCACTTCTCAAAGACAATGACTATCTATCACTGAAGAGTACATAATAGATTATTAATTATTCATAATTTAAACATTCAGCATGATGATTCAGAGTGGGATGAATTTGGTAATGATCTTTATTCACTACCTAAAGTGCCTCAAGCAATACAGACAACACATTCAAAACCATTGTTTACAAATAAAGATGACAAAGAAAGCAAGATTAAGGCTCTTGTTGATTCAACTGCATTGGAGTGGTAGCAATGAGACATCTATGGGTTGTTTATAATGTTTTTTTGGTGTATTTCTTGGGAATAATTTGAGGGATAATATTAATAGGAGAAAACAGGTTGGAGTATAAAAAATACTACTTTCATGTGTCTTCCTTACACTTTAGCTATCTTTGCAGGGAAACACAGGAAGGATATGCTGGAAGAGGATTTGGCAGAGGTGCGGGAGGAAGGGGTCTAGCAGGATGAGGATTTGGTAAATATCTTAGGATTGTTGTTTATATTTCATTATATTATTGTTCTTACTAGAATTTAGAGATATTATTTGTTTACTTATTTCATGGGAGGTCAACTTTCCAATGTGTGTTTGGCTTTTGTGCTCTGTTGTTGTCACGTTTTATTAAATGTACAACAACAACAATGTGATCTTTTTGATTTATGTTCTCATCCTCTCAAGTATTCAGTATTCCTATGCATTAATTATTTTTCTGGGACGATTATAATTGATTCTTATTATTTTCGAGGTCTGGGTTTTACAACTATAAAAATGTGCACACTTAAAAGCTGTTCAATTATTTTTAACAACATTTTGATGGATTGGATAATACAAAATTGATGTCTTCAATTTGAAGTTGCATTTGGCTTTGATCTTGCTTAAGCAATATGACCAAGGTTTGATTATTTTAATGAATGAATAAAGGATTATGTGGGTGGATAAGAGAATATGAAAGAACCAAGAACGGGATTTTCCCCTGAGAATTGTACTAGCAATGAAATTTATTTTTCATGGAGGCTAGAGGATGTTGGAGGAGTTTAGGTTAGTCTTTTGTGAAGGTTGCATGTAATTAGATGGCAGGTAGATGCTTGTTTGATAGGGTGGACTGTGGATGCTTGTTCATGTAACATCAATTTTGACAATGAGGTTTATACAATTAAATTTTAACAAAGTTCAGGGAAATATATGATACTATCAAAAAATATAGTCATACAGTAATGTTCATACAAAGTTAAAATATATATTATTCACTTTCAAACAACAATGATGGTATTCTTAAGTTTTCAAAAGTGGCATTAGTTGTGTCTTCAATTGAGCCCATATTAACGTGGAAGTTATGAATTTGAGATAAAGCACTTTCAAAATAGGCATTAGTTTTATGTCTTCATTCAGGCCCATATTAATGTGGAAGTTATGAATATGAGATAAAGCACTGACTGCAAGGAGTTAGACAAAATTTATTACCTAAAAAATTGAATTTTATGAATACATTTATGAAGATATTAATACCTCAAACGTTTCTTTTTTTCATTTAAGTAAAATTATCTTAGATGAATGAATTTGACCTAATGTGGATAAAATCCATTCTTATGCATATTGATAGATGAATTTCAATGACTAAAACTACGTTCGGTATCTTTTTCAAAGAAACTTGGGAAAGACAATCATGATCATACTCTATTTCAAAAAAAACTTAATTCTAATATTTAAGAGATTGTTGTTATGGGAAAACCATACTACATATCATGGGGAAAATTGAATAGAAAGGTTTATTATCTATTAAAAGAATTCAGAGTAGACATGTGAGATTTGATTTGTAATTTATAGGATACTAAATGGAACTAAGTGCAAGTAAAAAGCTCAAAATGCTCCTAGAAACTTGAAAGGTTTGAAGTGCATGTTAGGTCTGGTTAATTCTTACAATAAAAGAGAATCCAATCCAAATAAAGTGGTTTCTCCACCTCTGAGTTTAATTAATGATCAAATAGAAAGATGGCCAAACCTTGTTTCACTCTGGTTATGTTCATAGTTGGCTAGAACTGTAGAAACCCATGAATGTTGAATCTTTGAGTAAAGATAGTTTTCCTTATGTATTAACTGGAAGAGATGACGAATGTAGAAATTTTACTTTCACCTTTGTGGATCTTGCTTAGATTTGGATGGGTAGTTTAGGTCTAAAGGCATTTTATGATGAATTAATGATGCAAGGCATGGAATGGAATGGAAAACACCACCACAAGGATATGTTTGTCATAGATGTAAAGTTCCTAGTATGTTCATCATGTCTACTAACTTTGTAAGCAAACTATTCATTAAGGGCATGGATAATGGGATAGATATGGGTTCTCACCATCTTATTTGTTTTCTTTAGGACATTTCATCCAACATTAACCGACAAATGGGGATCCCAATTGTGGGTATGATAAGTATCGGGAATCCTAGAGCCAGGTGTCTGCTATTGCGCAACTCAAGGTGTGTCTGCCACTGATCATATTTGGAAGGTAGTGAAGGAGAGCGTGTTTGGGACGTTTGGATTGAGGCCATTAGAGCTTTCATTCTAATCATACTTGGGGAACTGCAAATGGATTCCTAGGATGAGGAAGCTGTCAAGTTCTTCAATGTAGAAGAAGACGAAGAGAATGGTCATGGGGCAGATAGGAAGAAGAGATATATGGAGAAGAACAGGGATTCATCAGTTAAAAAGAGCAGCTGGTTTGAGTCCACATTGTCATTTTTCAAGGAGGATATTTACTACATATCAGATCTGAAGGAATTAGAGAAGAAGGTGTTGCAAGAATTAAAATTGAGGATTGAGTCTACCATTAAATCCAATGAGTTCCTTTTGGAAGTACTTGGTGCTAATAGTAATCACGATGCTGCAGAAGCAGGCAATAATGGTGTGAAGGACGACACACCCACCAAGCAAAACCCTGATCAAAATGGAAATGGTAATGAGAATACTGACCAGAATGTCAGTGGGAATGAAAATATTACTGCAGAGGTTTTGTAGAGATGTCATGATAATGTTACTATGTGGGGAATTCCACTGCTTCACTCAAAGGGTTGTGAGAGAAATAATTTTATACTTTTGAAATTTCTTCGTGCTAAATACTTTAGGGTAAATGATGCATTCATCATGTTGCAAAATAGTGTGGCATGGAGGAAGGCATTTGGAGCTGATAGTATACTTAAAGAGGATCTAAAATTCGATGAGAATATTTATTTAGTGACCTTCATGCACTGTTTTGATAAGGTGGGCCATCCTCTGTGCTACAATTCTTATGGGATTTTTTCGAGACAAAGAGCTCTATCAGAAGATACTTGGAGATGATGAGAACCTGGAGAATTTTCTGAGGTGGAGGGTCCAAATTCTGGAGAAGGGCATCAAAATCCATGACTTGAAGCCTGGTGGTGCCAATGCCATGATTCAAATCACAGATATTAAGAATATTCCCAAGAAATAATTGAGAGCTACATCAAACCAAATTCTTGCACTTTTTGAAGATAACTACCCGGAGATGGTAGCAAGAAAAGTTTGTAACTACCCAAAATACATATGTTTTTTCCTTTACCAAGATTGCTTCGATCAATATATTTTATATGCCTGTTAATGAACATAAATATGACGTTAGTTTTCATAGTAGATCTGGTGTTTTTGTGTTTTGGCACACCAAAAATTGAATTTTTTGATGAATTTTTAGATATATGTTACTTGAAAAATGGTTGTTCATGTCAAATCACATATATCTTTGGTCGTGATTGAAAAAGGCTAAAAGTTACTACATATATTTTACAGAGATATTTTTTATATGATTGTACTAATAGAGATCTTTAGGCAGATCTTTTTTTATATGCTTTTTTGTATGTACTAAACAATGCGATAATCTTCCACTAAATATTTGAGCATGGACATTCGATTATTAGTTACTATTTCATGTTCTTTTGTACTATGAAAATGCATTAGTTTTCCCACAAAAGTTTATGCACAATGAGTACATGGACGTATTCAGTGTCTTGTTTATCTTCCTTTCTTTTGTTTTTTCTTTTTCTTTTTCTTTTTGGAAGTGCATTAAGAAAAATGTCCAGATGGGTTTCACTGCAAGGAGAGGACTTCCTTTGGCCCAGCTGCATGAAAGGTATCTATTCCATCAAAATCACATCAGGCTTCAATTGGGCCTCTTTATTTTTGATGTTCATACCATTTTGGTGCCAGAGCAGACCACAACCAGAATAGAGACCTGTTAAATGGTTTAACACTTTGCCAATCTCACCAGTGAAATGCCAATTAGCTACTATTTTCTAATGTTAATTTCCTCCAATTATTATTTTACTTATCCTAATGATTAAGGGATTCTATGCAATGTTGGAAGCTGTGAGGAGCTAACATGTATTTCTATGGTGTTTCAGTAAGTGAAGAACACTTCTCTCAAGTTTTCCTTTTTTATGATCCTACTGAATCATATCTTTTTTTATCTTAGTAAACCACTTTTCTGACCTTTTAAGTTCAGCATTATTGTCCTTTTCATCCAAATTTGCATGGTTCAAAGATGGAGGAACATATAAACTGAGGTCTTTTTTTGATCACAACCTACCACTGAGAGTATTGTTTTTCATGGTCAAGATAGCCCCCACTATTTTTTTCCCAAGGAAAATCTTATGGAAACAAGAGCTCTATCAGAAGATCTTTGGAGATGATGAGAAGCTAAAGATGTTTCTAAGGTGGAGGGTCCAAATTATAGAGAAGGGAATCAAACTCCTTGATGTCAATCCTAGTGGTGTCAATGCCATGATTCAGATCATAGATCTTAAGAATATTCCCAAGAAATAAATGAGAGCTGCATCAAACCAAATTCTTTCACTTTTTCAAGATAACTACCAAAAGATGGTAGCAAGAATGTTCTGTAACTACGCAAAATACATATGTTTTTGCCTTCACCAAGCTTTCTTCAATCAATATATTTTATATACCTGTTAATGAATAGAAGGATGATGTTAGTTTTCATAGTAGATCTCGTGTTTGTGGGTTTTGACACACCAAAAATTGAATTTTTTAATGAATTTTTGGATATCTGTTACTTGAAAAATGGTTGCTGGTGTCAAATCACATATATCTTTGGCCTTGACTGAAAAAGTTACAACATATATTTTAGAAAGATATTTTTTATGTGATTGTACTAATATATATCTTTAGGCATATCTCTTTTTATATGCTTTATTGTATGTACTAAACAATGTGATAATCTCTAACTAAATATTTGAGTATGAACATTCGATTATTAGTTACAGTTTCATATTCTTTTGTACTGTGAAAATGAAATAATTTTTGAGACAAGGAGCTCTTTCAGAGATCTCTGGAGACGATAAGAAGCTGAAGATGTTTTTGAGGTGGAGGGTCCAAATTCTGGAGAAAGGCGTCAAACTCGTTGAATTCAAGCCTAGTGGTGTCAATGGCATGATTCAAATCATAGATCTTAAGAATATGCCCAAGAAAGAATTGAGAGCCGCATCAAATCAAATTCTTGCACTTTTTCAAGATAACTACCCAGAGATGGTAGCAAGAAAGGTCTATAACTACCCAAAATACATATGTTTTTTCTTTTACTGATCTTGGTTCAATCAATATATTTTATATGGATGTTAATGAATAGAAGGATGACATTAGTTTTCATAGTATATCACGTGTTTATGGGTTTTGGCACACCAAAAATTGATCTTTTTGATTAAATTTTAGATATCTGTTACCTAGAAAATGGTTGCTGGTGTCAAATCACATATATCTTTGGTCCTTATTGAAAAAGGATAAAAGTTACAACATATATTTTACAGAGATATTTTTTATATGATTGTACTAATAGGGATCTTTAGGCATATCTCTTTTTATATGCTTTGTTGTATGTACTAAACAATGCGATAATTTGCAACTAAATATTTGAGTATGGAAATTCAATTATTAGTTATTGTTTCATATATTTTGTACTATGAAAATGCAATAGTTTTCAAGACAAGGAACTCTATCAGAAGATCTTTGGAGATGATGAAAAGCCGAAGAAGTTTCTGAGGTGGAGGGTCCAAATTATGGAGCAGGGCATCAAAATTATTGAATTCGAGCCTGGTGGTGTCAATGCCATGATTCAGATCACAAATATTAAGAATATGCCCAAGAAATAATTGAGAGCTGCATCAAACCAAATTCTTGCACTTTTTCAAGATAACTACCTAGAGATGGTTGCAATAAAGGCCCGCAACTACCCAAAATACATATGTTTTTTCCTTTACTGATCTTGCTTCGATCAATATATTTTATATGCGTGTTAATGAACAGAAAGATGGCATTAGTTTTCATAGTAGATCTGGTGTTTGTGTGTTTTGGCACACCAAAAATTGAATTTTTTGATGAATTTTTAGATATATGTTACTTGAAAAATGGTTGTTGGTGTCAAATCACATACATCTTTCGCCCTGATTGAAAAAGGATAAACGTTACCACATATATTTTACAAAGATATTTTTTATATGATTGTACTAATAGAGATCTTTAGGCAGATCTATTTTTATATGCTTTGTTGTATGTACCAAACAATGTGATATTTTGCCACTAAATATTTGAGTATGTACATTCAATTATTAGTTACGGTTTCATATTCTTTTGTACTATGAAAATGCAATAGTTTTCGAGACACAGAGCTCTATCCGAAGATCTTTGGAGACGATGAGAAGATGAAAAAGTTTCTGAGGTGGAGGGTCCAAATTCTAGAGAAGGGAATCAAAATCCTTGACTTCAAGCCTGGTGGTGTCAATGCCATTATTTATATCACATAGCTTAAGAATATTCCCAAGAAAGAATTGAGAGTTGTATCAAACCAAATTCTTGCACTTTTGCAAGATAACTACCCGAAGATGGTAGCAAGAAAGGTCTGTAACTACCTAAAATACATATGTTTTTTCCTATACCGAGCTTCTGTAGTCTTGAACAATAGACATTTCAGTATAGTAATGGAGTGTAAAATAGGATCCTTCTGTCAATGGCTATTGAGGAGGTTCCTACGGCATTCCTTATTTATAAAATGATGTAAAATGTTGTCAAAGAGTTTTTTTTGCCTTCATTTGTGAGCTTAGTTGACTATTGTCCAAAAAATTATAGTAGTTCAAGCTAGGCATTAAGAGAAAACCAGGGGTCATGACTCATTAGGTAAATTGATAAGAAAATGTTCCATTATAATTTACGACAAATTTTTAATCTGAGAAATGTTTACTTTTGATAGCTCTCAACACCAGCTCACATAAATGTTTGAGGTGGAAACTGAGTTAAATACATGGAAAGGAGCAGACAAAAAACTCCTTACCATTTAATTGCATCATATTTAATAGAATCATATTTTGACTGGTCTCTGCATTCATTTGTAGGTCATATGCTCAAACCATAGACAAGTATATATAAGCACATTAAGTAACAAAATAAGAAACAAGTACTAACCAACCAAAGCTCGGACAGTGTCAAAGGACAAACTATTCTATAGTCTTGAACAATAGACATTTAGGGGCATTAATGGATTGTGAAACAAAATCCTTTTGTCAATGGCTATTGACATAGGTTCCTGCTGCATTCCTTATGTATAAGACAAGTGATTTCTTCTATCAATGATGCAAAATGTTGTCAAAGAGTTTCGGTTTGCCTTCGTTTGTGATATTAGTTGACTATTGTCCACAAAATTGTAGTAGTTCAAGCTATACTTTAAGAGAACACCAGGGGTAATGACTCATTAAGGAGACTGATAAGAAAATGTTCCATTATAATTTTCTACAAAGTTTTAATCTGAGAAATGTTCCCTTTTGATAGCTCTCAACACCAACTCTCAGAAATGTTTGACATGGCAAATGAGTTGAATACATGGTAAGGAGTGGAAAAAAACTCCTTACCATTCAATTGCATCATATTTAATAGCATCATATTTTGACTGGTCTCTATATTCAATTGCAGTTCATATGCTCAAACCATATAAAAGTATCTACAAGCACATCAAGTAACAAAATAAGAAACAAGTACTAAGAAACCAAAGATCAGATAGTGTCACTAGATACCATGATACTTATACTCATGTTCATAGTTTTTCTAACCTTTAAAAACTAAAATAGTTTATGTAAGAATCTTTCTCAATGAAAAAGTATTTTTTGACAAACCATGATCTCTGTTTTCCTTTAAGTATTGTTAGAACTAGGATTAAAGCCTAGACAATGAAGAGGATTTTATTGAAGCATGAGAACTCTTGTTCGATTTTTATTTTTAAGGGCTTAAGGCCCTTTGAATGGACCCGAGCTCTTCCATCTTGTTTTTTGGTCAAGGGGAAACATACTTAGTTCCTAGTAAAATTCCTATTGACAAACATGATGTCTTCAAAATACGGCTTCAGCTCATCTACATTTTTGAAGTGATGTCATTTGGATTAGTGTTGTGACATATAGTTCATAACCTGTTTTTCACATCTTCGAAGCATCTGCAAATTGATCAAATTCCACCGAGATGAGAGTGGGGAATAGAATCCCAAGGGGAATAATACACTAATTTCCAGATTGTCAGAACTTAGGCCATTTATGGCATCATAGCCATTTATTGGTTTTCATTGTTTTGTCTCCCTGCAGGGGTCCTGTTTGCATCCATCATAACAAATCATTTAATGCTTTCAAACAATCTTCACTTATAGTGGCAGTGGCCCATAAATACTTTTCAATGGCAGCTACACATTCAACAAACATAGTAACTAAGTACTATATGACAACATAGTCATAATGCCACAAGAACCAATGATTACGCAAAGACTCATTGATATTCTACATTCCATGCATGCTTGTAATCACATCACTTTCTCAAATTTAGGGTTAAACTGAACTAGTATGCAGACACCCTAAGAAATATCCAATTAAAATCCCAATTGATTAAACATAATAGAGAGAATGTATCATGTGTATCGAATAACACATCCTCATTTTG
Organism: Pseudotsuga menziesii; assembly: GCA_001517045.1. Classification (NCBI taxonomy): domain Eukaryota; kingdom Viridiplantae; phylum Streptophyta; class Pinopsida; order Pinales; family Pinaceae; genus Pseudotsuga; species Pseudotsuga menziesii. The sequence continues at coordinate 178,326 of LPNX010824159.1, read as the reverse complement.
TATTTGGAAAATGCACCATTTCCCGTGGTGATTTAAATTGTACCTTGTGGAACATGTGAAATATTTCCATTCAAAGAACAAACTATTCTGTAGTATTCAACAATAGACTTTTAAGTGTAGTAATGGACTGTATAATAGAATCCTTCTGTCAATGGCGATTGAGGAGCTTCCTGATGCATTGCTTATGTATAAGACAAGTGATTTCTTCTATCCATGATGCAAAATTTTGTCAAAGAGTTTCATTTCTCCATCGTTTGTGAGCTTAGTTGAATATTTTCCACAAAATTATAGTATTTCAAGTTAGACATTAAGAGAACATCAAGGGTTGTCACTCATTAGGGAGACTGATAAGAAAATATTTCATTATAATTTGCTACAAAGTTTTAATTTGAGAAATGTTCCCTTTTGATAGCTCTTAACACCAGCTCTTAGAAATTTTTGAGGTAGCAACTGAGTTATATACATGATAAGGAGTGGACAAAACACTCCTTACTATTCAATTGCATCATATTTAATAGCATCATATTTTGACTAGTCTTTGCATTCAATTGCAGGTCATATGGCCAAACCATAGACAAGTATCTACAAGCACATCAAGTAACAAAATAAGAAACAGGTACTAACCAACCAAAGCTCGGACAGTGTCACTAGATACCATGATACTGATACTCATGTTCATAGTTTTTCTAACCTTTAAAAACTAAAACATTTTATGTAAGAAGCTTTCCAAATGCAAAAGTATTTTTTGAGAAACCATGATCTCTGTTTTCCTTCTGAGTACTGTTAGAAATAGGATTAAAGCTTAGATAACAAAGAGGCTTTTATTGAAGCATAAGAAATATTGTTATGTTTTTATTTTTAAGGGCTTAAGGACCTACAAAAGGAACTAAGCTCTTCACATCTTGCTTTTTCATCAAGGGGCAACATACTTAGTGCCTAGCAAAATGCCTATTGACAAACATGATGTCTTCAAAATTTCTTTAGCTCATCTACATTTATGATTTTTGAAGTGTTGTCATTTTGATCATCATTGTGACATATAGTTCATAGCCTATTTTTCACATCTTGTAAGCATCTGCAAGTTGATCAAATTCAAACAATATGAGAGTGGGGAATAGAATTCCAAGGGGAATAATACACTAATTTCCAGATTTTCAAAACTCAGGCCATTTATTGCATCAATGAGCTTAGGGAATAGTGAATGTGTGGGGAGCTGAAAGACATTCAAAAGGTTTAAAACGATAGTGAATAGTGTTGATTGGCGTGGTAGAGAGATGCCTGAGATGAGGATGAGAGACAACAAATTGGATGTTGATGATTAGAAAGTAAGCTATTTTTTTTTTGTTTTAAGAGAAATATCTGCATTTGAAGCAAGAAATGAAAGGAGGCATTTATTGTATGCTTGTTTCCTATTTTCATGGAAGGAACTTTTATACATGGTTCTTCCCTGACATGTCAATGTAAAACAATTGTAGGATATTGAGCCAGCTATTGTTGATGGTATGGGTGTAGAGTCAAGCCGCATCATAGCTACAACTGTAGGTGGCAGAAATGGCTAGCCTAAATAGGTTAAGCTAATAATTCTGTTCATAGTGATAATTGATTAGGTCACAACCAAGAATATAAGTGAATAGTTTCTTTATGGAGATTTTTTCCAATTGTTTATTTGTTCTTTTACTGATTTGACAGACCATCAGTTACATTGTGGAACATGTGGTTCGAATAGGGTCTTTTGGCATTGTCTTTCAGGTCATAATTAACTTCTTTATTCCTAAATGGGGATTTTATATAATGTTTCTTTTGTGTTTGGAATGAAAATTTCTGATGATTAGATTTTGCAGGCTAAATGTAGAGAAACTGGAGAAATTGTTGCAATCAGGAAGGTTATCCAAGACAAGTGGTACAAGAACCGAGAGATGCAGATAATGCATATGTTAGACCATCCAAATATTGTTGCTCTTAAACACTGGTTTTTCTCAACTATGGACAAAGAGGAAATTTACCTTAATCTTGTATTAGAGTATGTGCCTGAGACTATAAATTCACTAATTTCTAGATTGTCAAAACTCGGGCCATTTATGGCATCATCGAGGTTAGTGAACAGTGGAGGTGTCGGAAGCTCAAGGACAATCAACATGTTGAAAAGGACAGTGAACAGTGTTGATTGGCTTGGTAGAGATATGCTTGAGATGAGGATAAGAGATAACAAATTGGATGTTGATGATGATAAAGTAAGCTAATTTTTTTTGTTTTAAGAGAAATATTTGCATTTAAAGCAAGAAATGAAAGGAGGGATTTATTGTATGTGTGTTTCCTGTTTTCATGGAAGGACTTTTTATACATGGTTCTTCCATGAGATGTCAATGTCAAACAATTGCATGATATTGGGCCAGCTATTGTTGATGGTATGGCCAGCCTAAATAGGTTTACCTAATAATTGTGTTCACAATAAGAATTCATTAGGTCACAACCAAGCATCTAAGTGAATAGTTTCTTTATGGATATTTTTTCCAATTGTTTATTTATTATTTTATTGACTTGACAGACCGTCAGTTATATTGCAGAACATGTGGTTGCAACAGGGTCTTTTGGCATTGTCTTTCAGGTCATAATTGACTTCTTTATTCCAAACTAGGGATTTTCTATATTGTTTCTTTTGTGTTTGGAATGAAAATTTCTGATGATTATACTGTGGAGCATAAATGAAGAGAAACTGGAGAAATTTTTGCAATCAAGAAGGTTCTCCTAGACACGTGATACAAGAACTGAGAGCTTCAGATAGTGCATATGTTAGACCATCCAAATATTGTTGCTCTTAAACACTATTTTTTCTCAATTACGGACAAAGAAGAACTTTACCTTAATATTGTATTAGAGTATTTTCCCAAGACTGTAAATCCACTAATTTCCAGATTGTCGAAACTCAGGCCATTTATAGCATCAACGAGCTTAGGGAACAGTGGAGGTGTGGGAAGCTCAAGGACAATCAACAGGTTGAAAAGGCCAGTGAATAGTGTTGATTGGTTTGGTAGAGAGATGCTTGAGATGAGGATAAGAGACAACAAATTGGATCTTGATGATCAGAAAGTAAGCTAATATTTGTTTTGTTGTAAGAGAAATATTTTCATTTGAAGCAAGAAATGAAAGGAGGCATTTATTGTATGCTTGTTTCCAGTTTTCATGGAAGGAATTTTTATACATGGTTATTCCCTGACATGTCAAGGTAAAAAAATTGCAGGATATTGAGCCAGCTATTGTTGATGGTATGGGTGCAGAGTTAGGCAACATCATAACTACAACCATAGGTCGAAGAAATGACTAGCATAAATAGGTTCACCTAATAATTGTGTTCACAATGAGAATTCATTAGGTCACAACCAAGAATCTAAGTGAATAGTTTCTTTATGGATATTTTTTCCAATTCTTTATTTATTCTTGTATTGACTTGACAGACCATCAATTACATTGTGGAACATGTGATTGGAACGGGGTCTTTTGGCATTGTCTTTCAGGCCATAAATGAATTCTTTATTCCAAAATGAGGATTTTATATAATGTTTATTTTGTGTTTGGAATGAAAATTTTTGATGATTAGATTGTGCATGCTAAATGTAGAGAAACTGGAGAAATTGTTGCAATCAAGAAGGTTCTCCAAGACAAGCGATACAAGAACCGAGAGCTACAGATAATGCATATGTTAGACCATCCAAATATTGTTGCTCTTAAACACCGTTTTTTCTCAACGACAAACAAAGAAGAAATTTACCTTAATCTTGTATTAGAGTATGTGCCTGAGACTGTAAATCCACTAATTTCTAGATTTTCTAAACTCAAGCCATTTATGGCATCACCGAGCTTAGGGAATAGTGGAGGTGTGGGAATCCCAATGACAATCAACAGGTTGAAAAGGCCAATGAACAATGTTGATTGGCTTGGTAGAGAGATGCTTGAGATGCGGATAAGAGACAACAAATTGGATGTTGATTATGAGAAAGTAAGGTAATATTTTTTTTTTGTTTTAAGTGAAATATTTGCATTTGAAGTAAGAAATGAAAGGAGGCAATTATTGTATGCTTGTTTCTTGTTTTCATGGAAGGACATTTTCTACATGGTTCTTCACTGACATGTCAATGTAAAACAATTGTACGATATTGAGCCATCTATTTTTTATGGTATGGGTGCATAGTTAGGATACATCATAGCTACAACCATAGGTGGCAGAAATGGCCAGCCTAAACAGGTTTACCTAATAATTGTGTTCATAATGAGCATTCATTAGGTCACAACCAAGATACTAAGTGAACAGTTTCTTTATGGATATTTTTTCCAATTGTTTATTTATTATTTTATTGACTTGACAAACCATCAGTTACATTGTGTAACATGTGGTTGGAATAGGGTCTTTTGGAGTTGTCTTTCATGTCATAATTGACTTCTTTATTCCAAAATGGGGATTTTGTATATTGTTTATTTTGTGTTTGGAATGAAAATTTATGGTGATTAGATTGTGTAGGCTAAAGGTAGAGAAACTAGAGAAATTGTTGCAATCAAGAAGGTTCTCCAACACAAGTGGTACAAGAACTGAGATCTGTAGATAATGCATATTTTAGACCATCCAAATATTGTTGCTCTTAAATATTTTTTTTGTCAACAATGGACAAAGAATAACTTTACCTTAATCTTGTTTTAGAGTATGTGCTTGAGACTGTAAATCCACTAATTTCAAGATTATCGAAACTCAGGCCATTTATGGCATCAAGAAGCTTAGGGAACAATGGAGGTGTAGGAAGCTCAAGGACAATCAACACGTTGAAAAGGGCATTGAAGAGTGATTGATTGGTTTGGTAGAGAGATGCTTGAGATGAGGATAAGAGACAAAAAAATGGATGTTGATGATGAGAAAGTAAGCTAAATTTTTTTTGTCTTAAGAGAAATATTTGCATTTGAAGCAAGAAATGAAATGAGGCATTTATTGTATGCTTGTTTCCTATTTTCATGGAAGCACTTTTTATACATGGTTCTTCCCTAACATGTCAATGTAAAACAATTGCAAGATATTGAGCCATCTATTGTTGATGGTATGGGTGCAGAGTTAGGCCACATCATAGCTACAACCATAGGTGGAAGAAATGGCTATCCTAAATAGGTTTACCTAATAATTGTGCTCAGAATGAGAATTCATTAGGTCACAACCAAGAATCTAAGTGAATAGTTTTTATGGAGATTTTTCCAATTGTTTATTTATTCTTTTACTGACTTGACATACCATCAGTTACATTGCGGAGCATGTGGTTGGAACAGGGTATTTTAGCATTGCCTTTCAGGTCATAATTGACTCCTTTATTCCAAAATGGGCTTTTTATATGATGTTTCTTTTGTGTTTGGAATGAAAATTTTTTATGATTAGATTGTGCAAGCTAAATGCAGAGAAATTGGAGAAATTGTTGCAATCAAGAAGGTTCTCCAAGACAGGTGGTACAAGAACCGAGAGCTACAGATAATGCATATGTTAGACCATCCAAATATTGTTTCTCTTAAACACTATTTTTTATCAATGACGAACAAAGAACTTTACGTTAATCTTGTATTAAAGTATGTTCCCGAGACTGTAAATCGCATTGCGAGGCACTACAACAGAATGAATCAAAGAATGTCGTTGTTTTATGTCAAACTCTATAGTTACTAGGTTTTTTATATTTAAGTTCTTCCCTGCACTATCCAATTTTTGTGAAAAAAATCAGACATTCCTATCTGGCAATAGATCAATTTAAAATTTGCAGTCTGAGATGAATTGAGAGTTTGAGAAACTTCAGATATGGAATTATTAGGAATATAATATTTTTTCCTCATGAATTGAATACTGGTTGAGTTGAATGGATGTGATTGCTAGCATGTATGGTTAGATATTTTGGTCTTCCATAAAGCTGAAAGATGCAGTATGGAAATCTAGGGAACTGCATAAAGATACAAGAAAAGTTATAAATACGCAGAGGGGGTAATTTTAAAAAGAAAACAAAAATAAGACATTTTAGCAACCAAACATGTTTAAAACACTCTCTTTGTAATTTCATTATCTTATTGGCTTTAATGCCTACTCTATATTATAATTGTTTCACTTTTGCATAATATATTTCTAAGTCTATGTAAAGGGTACTTACAGCTTAAAGGGTACTTCACATGAGTATTGCATAACATATTGACCCTCATCTTTATTAATTTTTTTTTATAGAATTCCACCAATTGTTTCCATAATATAATATCAAACTTCTTAGTAAACAATTTTGCATGGTACTAATTATCTCGTGTGTATTTCAGGTGCATTTTACCACTACCATGTCGAGGGGAAAGCATAATAAAGCATTTCAGTACCTCATGTATTTTCTTCATCTCTCGATATACATCAAAGGAGTCACTATCTAATCTAATTCATTGTTTTTCTACTTTACAAGTGATATTTTTTTATTGGATTTTGTAGGAGTAAACTTACTAAGTGGGCCATTGAGTATGAAGAGCCTATTGCTGAGGCTTTGCCATTGAGTATAAAGAGACTGTTGTTGAGCCTTTCAAGCTGCTAAGTATGGGTTAATTGAAACTGATGTGAGATCTAAGTATTGCTTAGCAGCCAAGTATAAGTGGGATGGTTTAGCCATTGTAATATTTTGAAAAGCCATCGATGTACTAGATGATTTTCATGTAAAGTTATGTGGAGATAGTTTTTGAGAAAACTCATATTTATTGTAATACTTGACATTTCATGTAATATAATTTATGCGGTTTAAAACTTATATGGTTGTACTTTATATTATTTTTAAGTGTTGTAATTAACTAATTAATATGACATTGCATAATTTACGTATATTTGATGATGATAAATAATGCATGATTCTTTTTTTACTTTAAACATAATATCATATTAAAAATTTATATTGATTAATAATGGACAAAATTAAAACTACTAAAACATAATAACCACACATAAAATGATTAAAAATGACTAAATTAGTGACCAATAAATGAAATTAATGACCAAAATTCGCATATAAAATGACGAGAAATATGTGACCAAACAATGAGATATAAATGACCAAAATTCACATACCAATGACCAAAAATTGGTTTTGATGGCTAATTTATGGTCTTATATTACGTGACCAAATTTAATAATATTCTAGTTTGTCATGTGGTCATTAATTTGGTCATAAATGTGCTCATATATTTGGTCATTGATTCAAATATATGACCAAATATATGACCAAATTATTGACCAACTAACAAGCTAAAAATGACCATTTTTGGTCACATAATAAAAAATCGTAAATTAGCCACCAGCGATCACCAAACCAAAAGTGGTCATTGATATGCAAATTTTGGTCATTTTTTTGGTCACTAATCTCTCATTTTCCACTAGTGTTTATGTGTTACCATTGTATACTGTTGGGATGTAATGAATTTTATAGTGCAATTATATTGAGCAATACTTGTTTGTTTTCTATGATATTTGTTTTGTTCAGTTTGTATTATTCATTCCTTTTCACTCCATAATAATTAAGAATATGATTGCACTCATTTCTCAAATATCTAATGGCACGATAGTTCTAATAGCTATTTCATTCTCTTTTGTTTTTCTCTTGCATATTTTGTCAAATACTTTGATTGTGAATATTTCTCTAGCTCCTAGATCTCACTATGAAGGAATTATAACATGGTATCAGATCTTTATAGAGCTGCAAACAAATTTAGAGAGGTTTGAGTTACTTCTTAGAGCATATTTGCAGAAATTATGAGTGTTTTTAACGGCACGATCTAGATCGTTTTTGTCACACAGCGTGCAAGAAGAATGGATAATACTCGAGTATTTCTAACCCCATTCAACTATTTTGAATGGAAGGCCAAAATGGTGGTCCAGTTGAGGTTGAAACAACTATGTAGAGTCACCATGGGGACTGAGACCGATACTAGCTCTATTGTAGCGAAATATAAGTACTTCAATAGAGTTGATGAAGAATTTGATATGCTTTGTCTCAGTACTTGGAGGGATCTCTTGTTTCTTGTAGACAGTCTTGTCACATGCAATGAATTTTGTCTCAATCTTTAGTAACTATTTGGAAATACTGGTGAGATGAGAGGCCATCAGCTCGAAAATGAGCTAATCTCACTGATTCCATCTCACTATGAGACCATCGAAGACTTCTTTACCGAGTTCAAATACCTAGTGCTTTAGCTAAAATAGTGTGGAATAGAGAAGAAATATGATCAAATTATAGTGTCCATCGTTTCTAAGATAGGGCTTGAGTATTCTATGCTTGTTTTGACATTCCACTCAAGCAAGCTTATAGCTAAAAAATGGAGGATTCTTGCGCTAGCAGACTTCATGGAGCCTTTGAGTCAGGAGAAGGACAAGATAGTTCAAATGGGTACCATGAAATCAACCAAGGATCAAGCCCTTTCTTCTGGTGTATAAAATCAAGAAAAAGGAAAGAATAAATATTTGAAGCAAAGAGAGAAAGAGAAGAAGCATTCAAGTACATAAAGCTCAAGTTCTACTAATGGGAGTCTGATATCCAAGAGGAGGAAGAACACGAAAAAGAGAACCACATGTGTTTATTGTAGAGGTCCACATATTGAAATATATTTCTTCAAAAATAATATAGACATAATGACCAAGCTTGTTGAAGAGAATCATATTGATCTTGCAGAATTTGCAAGAAGATGGGAGTGCAAGGAAGGAGATGGTAAGCCTATGCATGCTTTGTGTGCATGGTAGAAACCCATTTCTTATATCTCTATTTTAGATGGATTTTTTTTATTATTTAATTTCTTATATATCATAATCTAAATCATACACCCCTTCCTTGGAAGAAACCCCAACCAATTCACCAAAGCTTCCTCCAGAAACTAGTCCATTTTCACTAGTTTTTTATGTTCTTTCTATAATATATTTCCCAATACAATCAGATATTTCTCATTATGGTTTTAAACATTATATATAGGATGATATACATCCAATGATATTGATAGAATCGTTTCCCCAACCATTTCATGACCAAAATACTAGACAACCCTCAAGTTCGCTAGTTGGAAAATCTCAAAATTGTCTAGTTTCCAATGCCATGTCACTTGTGTAGGTTTATTTTATGTCATGTATGTCTTTGATTGGTTGGACATACATGTCATTGAAATTCACAGGAAATTTGTTCCATATTTCTAGACTTGATTTCACCACCCATGCTTCAAATCTCAAGTCTACAAACGCTCCATGCTCTCTCAACTATAAATATGATCGAGTTGCTCACTCTTCTCTCACAATGGACCCATTCACTCATGGAGACGTCATACCTATGATAGTTTCTATTGTATAAGACATATATTCTAATATTTTAGAGCCTCATGAGACTTTTTACAGATTTATGAAGGTACTTCATCAAATTGGGAAAAATATTCATGGTTTTATTCATGATATGGAAGCTACACATGAGGCATATTTTGTTGAATCTTTGATGTTATTTGGGAAACAATTTGCAGAGATATATATTCCATGATTGATGATTATATATCATAGTATGATTTCATCCAAATACATTCTAATTTTTCTCCTCCATCATCAAATCATGACCATCAAAGGGCCTCTCCACATGATCTTTGTCTACAACACTTTGATGCATTGATGCATGACCTTGGCATCCACACCATCTTCACCAATTCCATAACCAAGAAGTTGTTCTTTTATCTCATTCAAGTGAATACGAAGACCTATTGAAGACATTTTTTATCATATCTTTCATGTCCATTTTTTAAGGGAGGGTTTGTCCCATGAGGTTATCCTCCTTACCTCAGTTACATCGACTAATAAAATTTTCTTGTAAAAGGTGACTTGTGCCTTAGTTGCCAAGGCCTTAATAAATCATTTGGTATAAGTTTTACTAAGTTATAAGTACTGGGGTGTTTTAGAGAATTAATATACCTTAGTAGCATGGTCTTACACCTAGGAGGTGTTTTTTATTTCCTTATGCTTATGTTATATGATCCTACTTAGGTTATACTGATCAATATTAGTCAAATAGGTGTTTCTTGCTCATTAAATCATGGTTGAGGTGCTCTAGTTTGATCATCCTCACAATTGAGGCACTCTAGTTTAATCATCCTATCATCTAAGGCACGTGCATTTATTACAAACCACTTCTACTTTGATGAAGGGCGCTAGTGCGTGAATGTGGTTGTTTTCTGGTATTCTTGGTCATTTATTGGCTCTTAGAGACTCTCCTACTCACACATGTGTACACCCATGCCTTTCATTCCTTTCACTAGTATAAAATGAGAAATTAATGACTAAAAAATGACTAAAATCGGGCTATAAACGACTATTTTTGATTCGGTGACTAATAGTAGAAAATTTCCACTATCTTATAGCTAGTCGTATTTCACTAGTCATTAATAGCTTGACTTAGTAGTCATTGATTTAGTCATCGATTTATTCATTGATAGACAATGATTTAGTCATTGATAGACAATGCTTTAGTCATTGATAGTCAATGATTTAGTCATTGTTTTAGTCATTGATAGTTAATGATTTAGTCATTGATTTAGTCATAGATTTAGTCATTGATTTAGTCACTGAGTTAGTCATTGATTTAGTCGCTAATTTAGTCATTGATTGCAACCATTAATGACCAAATATACGACTAAATAAACTACTAGATGTTAATATAATAATGACTAAGCTATTAATATAATAATGACTAAGCTAAATACGACTAATATATAATAAATTAGCTACTAATAGTCGTATATATGTGACTTTAGTCATTTTTGTAGTCACAAAATTATGATAGGGCACGGAGGAATCGAACCACCGACCTCCTGCCTATAATTAGGCAGGCACTCTACCATTGAGCTAGCACCCTTTACGAAGTTGTTATTTCTTGACAATGATGATATTCAAAAAAATTTATGATAGATAACAATCTACAAACTACATAATTATTACTATTACAACTTACCAGTAACTAGTATTTATGATAAACTAATTCCTGAGAGCTATGTACAAGTTTCCCTGTAACTAAAGTTCATAAAAATTTAAGCAATCACCAAGTGTCACCCACTGTCGGGCTTTCAAAAATAAAATCACTCGAATAGTTACATGAGGATCAAAAAACTTATCAAATTATAGGATTCAACTTTCCTATATCAAATGACCAAATTTGTTGATGAAATAAATGGTCTGATATCATGTTTGTAATCAGCAATAGTTTTTGGCCATAAGCACAATACATCCATCATCCCGCCCTTGTATTCCATTGATTTTGTTTTCCTTGTTAGCTATTTGTACATATTGACTTTTATAGTTTTCTTGAACAGACCATATAGGTGATTTGTGGCTTCCTTGGAAGCTTCATGTAAATGAAGGTAGTTAACAATATTTCGGTAGGGAATCCATGCTTTAACCAGTACATTTCCAAGTTTGTACAAATTAAAGTCTATGCTTTTGAAAATGAGATGAGCATAATCATAACAGATACATGTTCCATCTATAGAATGTCTTAACGAAAGTCTATCTAAGGAACTACTCTAGAAAACAGTTTAATTTAGTTTAGATTCTCACAATATATTCATTCGAAAACATCGCTAAGGGAATTTGTATTCAAAGTTGTCAGGAGAATTGACTGTTTGGATTTCATACCTGACACAAATCTCTCAGATTAATGCAATTCCCATATCCATGTCCATACAAGGCTAATCCATAATGAGGTGAAGATCCCTATTTATCTTCAGTCTCCAAGTTGATTACAACTTGGCGACTATAAATGCACAGTATTGAGGATGCTATTTTCTCCTTTTCTCATCAATTTTCTATGTGTTTGGATCACTTTTGTAACAAATAGCAGAGATGAAGATGTAGATGGACTGCCTATAAGATATCAAGTTAGAGGCCTCAACCAATAGCAAAGTACCTAATCCTCTATTTCTTTGATAACAAATAGCAAGGAGGAAAATGTAGCTTGAATATCAAAAATATATTAAGTTACAGGCCTCTACCAATCAAAAGTACCTAATCCCCACTGATGCAACAACAATTCAAAGCTCCAACACTAATAGAGAAAATTCTTCAATAAGTAAGGCAACAAATTATATTGTTTAATGGTTAAAAAGTTTTAATTTCAAATAGGTTGTAAAAAGTCCAATTTCATAGAGCACATGCACAAAACATATAGACCCAAAATCTAACTATGCAATTCTTCTGACAATGAACACCAAAGGCTATCTTTAGTAGAGAAGCTTGGTTTTTATGTTTATAAGTTAATTCTCATTGTGGTCAAACTTGCAAGAAACAACACTACATCACGTCAATATTAGTTCGATTCCCATGAAATCACATCAATGAGTACAACACAACATAGGAGGCCCCAAAATCATGGACAGACACAACTAAACTTCAATGGACAGACACAACTGAACTTCAAAATCATTCCTTGTTAGCTATTTGTACATATTGACTTTTACAGTTTTCTTGAACAGACCATATAGGTGCTTTGGGGCTTCCTTGGAAGATTCATGTAAAGGAAGGTAGTTAACAGTATTTTGGTAGGGAATCCATGCTTTAACCAGTACATTTCCAATTATACACAAATTAAAGTCTATGCTTTTGAAAATGAGATGAGCATAATCATAACAGATACAGGTTTTATCTATGGAATGTCTTAACGAAAGTCTATCTAAGGAACTACTCTAGAAAACAATTTAATTTAGTTTAGATTCTCACAATATATTCATTTGAAAACATTGCTAAGGGAATTCATATTCAAAGTTGTCAAGAGAATTGACTCTTCAGAGTTCATGCCTGGCACAGATCTCTCGTATTAATGCAATTCCCATATCCATGTCCACACTAGGCTAGTCCATAATGAGGTGAAGATCCATATTTATCTTTAGTCTCCAAGTTCATTACAACTTGGCAACTATAAATACACAGTCTTGAGGATGTTATTTTCTCCTTTTCTCATCATTTTGCTATGTGTTTGGATCACTTTTGTAACAAATAGTAGAGATGAAGATGTAGATGGACTCCCTATAAAAGATCAAGTTACAGGCCTCAACCAATAGCAATGTACCTAATCCTCTACTACTTTGGTAACACATAGCAAGGAGGAAAATGTAGCTTGACTACCAAAAATATATTAATTTACAGGCCTCGACCAATCAAAATTACCTAATCCTCACTGATGCAACAACAATTTAAAGCTCCAACACCAATAGAGAAAATTCTTCAATAAGTAAGGCAGCAGATTAGATTGTTTAATGGTTAAAAGGTTTTAATTTCAAATAGGCTATAAAAAGTCCAATTGCATAGAGCACATGCACAAAACATATGAAGTATTATATAGGTCCACAGATATTCCATTCTTCAAAAATAACTACATGATAATGATACAAAAGGTGCTTTCTATGTTATGGAAAAAATATGTGACCTGGGTACCATGATTCTGAATAGTGTCCAATATATATTTCTCATGACCAGCTTCTAAATGGCGTCTTGCTCCACTGATCATGGCCATTTTTCTCGACACATTTCTTGGCTCTTCTTTATCTTCCCCCAACAATGTCTGCATAGAAACATTTAATTGGAGAACACAAATTTTATCTCAGACTCACAGCACATCTAAAATGCCAATCATCACAGTGCAGCAACCCAGGAAAATACTGAAAAAATTGCAGCAAGTTATTCACGCCATTATTATATTTCATTCACACAAACAACAATCCAGAATATATCTTACCAATTGAACTTCAAAGCATAAAATAAGTTTTTAGGTATATCAAAGAGATGACCTAAAGCAAGTGCCATATCTTCTGAATGCTAACAAACTTTGGGCTAGATGTCTCACTGGCTAATGACTCATAAGCACCTTTGAAAGCTATTACAATTTGACACAAACTTAAGGAAAGGAACAAAATTCAGAAAGCAAATCCCAAAGTTCAAGACCAATTTCCATGCCAATATATTTTACACTTTTAAATATGACTTCATTACTAAGACATGCTTAGAGTTCATAAGCATACCAATGAAGATAATCGCAACATCAAGGACAGAAAACAGAGACATGATAATCCGTACAGTTACCTCTCCTTCTCTATAGCATTCAATATATTAAAATATACATGCAACAATAAAATCAAGCCTAAACCTAAATTTAAATACACATTAGTCAATTTAAATTTCGAACATTTCAAGAACCTTGAGGATGAAACACAGAAAAAGTTTACAGAAATAAAATTTATTGATAGAACTCCCTCAAATATTCAGCTCATTGAGTTTCAAATCAATAAAATTTAGGGAAATAAGTGACAGTAAACAAAGAGGAATGTTACAGCAATTTGACCTGTCAGAAAGCCCATACATGAAGGATGTAACCCTTTTGAAATCTCCCAGTAGAATTCAGCATTAAAGCATTCAACATCTATGAAAATTAAGTATTCCCACATCCAAAAATAAATAACAGTTGAGTCACCTTGAAGGGTAGTCCACCGTCCATGTTCCCTTGCAGAATTAAGGTTCCTCACCACATCTGCATATGCTGAATCCTTCCTTTCTAAGAGTGGATTTTCAGTGGAAGTCACCAACTCCATACTTGGTGGGCCCTCTAACATATGGGAGCTCGTTGTAACTAAGGAAATTCGAGTACTATGAATTATACCAAAAGATATGCTACTACCAATTTTTTTAGGGGTCACTGGTAGATGACTTAGATTGTGTAAAAAATATCGATTCTCTTTTTTCCAGTCATCCTATTCATCAATTAAACAAGTTAAAAACTGCCAGAAAACCCATTGACCAAAAAGACAAAAAACAAAAGTGTTTTCAAAATAAGAGACATATTGAACATCAAAAGAGTGACAAGCTGGCTATTTTAACCACATCACCACCTAAGTAAGGAGACTGTCTAAAAAGGGAATACTAGTTTATTCATAAATACAACTACTAAAACAGGTCATTAAATTTTATTGTGCCTTGATAACCACTTGAAGATGTACCAATATTGCTTATCGAAATTTAAAATAGATAGAAAAGCATTACCAATTATTTATAGTATTTCCATGGATATTACACTTTAACCAATAATACTGTAATGACATAGACCATAACCTTTCTCTTCTAGTACATTCAAAACATTAATCGGACTGGTGACACGAAGATATTTCTCTTACAAATTGGACTCAGTACAATCCAACATGCAATGCATTAGTGGCAGCAGAGTTGAGACAAAAAAATGGCACACATGCTTTCCTCTGAACCTGGCGACAACAAAAGTTGAGAGGAAAAGTGGCATACATACCTGCCACTGAAACTGGCCATCGTGCATAATTTCAACATGTTTATGTTGAAGGTGAGCACCATTCTTGTCACCGATTACATGCGTTCCACTGAACTTGGATACCTTGCATAATTTAGGCATGATTATGTTGAAGGCAAGCACAACTCTCATTGCCAAATTCATTTGCAATACATGGGGTGACAACCTTTCCATCTGGAAACCATCTTGGTCGGTTCTCAACCAACTCATGCACAAATCCATCTATATTCTCTATTGTAACATTTGGCATCACAATAACATGGGAAATGTTTCCCTGGTAGGAAAGCTTCCATTTGCGAACAAAATTTTCATCCTATGGTCTCTCAATTACAACAGTGCTGCTCAGTTCATTTAGCATTGCACTAATCCCAAGAGACCGAAATTGGTATTTCAAGTAATGTGCATTTCTAAGGCATTTCTGAACCTCTTTTTGGAACCCTTGATAACCTTTTTGGTTCAAGGTGTACCAAATAAATATGGGATCATGCCTATTGTGACTTCCCGTAATTGTTGCATCGCTAGAAGCTAAATATTCCACATTCCTTGAAAGGGAATTTATGTGCTCGATCCTTGTTATATGCACACCACATGGCATGGGACAACCAATAAACTTATGCCTAGACACACTCACACTTCCTATTGGTTTCTTAAAGCTCACCTTTGGTGCATGTGATACAAAAATGGTAAGAATAATGAGAAAAATATTTCATTTTTTCATACTCTGTACAGTTAATGAGGTTGCACTCATCATTCACAAAGGATAAATACAACATGTATCCTAGCCAAATAAAACTTTCAGGAAAAATGATCCATGATTTAGTGTCTTACCCACTTCACAAAGGGCATCATTAGGCAAAATAAAGCCCCATCACAATGGATATAAAAATGGTCTTGCGTAAATCCCGTTTCTTCAAGAGTCTAAATTACCATATCCAAATCATCTACAGCTCCCTTAACTGTGGTTCCTGTAGTTAATGGAGCAACAACTGATATTTCAAACATTTAATAAAAAATGATTGGACAAGTAAAACTAAATATACTCCAAATTCAGCCAATTCTGAAAGAACTTCCCAAAGATGCACACACAACATATGGAGTTTGACCTAGAACTGACTTGCTTTATCAAACCTTACTTTCATGGTTATAATGGTTTGCATTCACTCTGTTCGCATTGAAAAGTAAACAATGAGACTTACCAATATTAACATTAACAATAGCAGGATTATCCTTGTTTTTAAGCAGCCTCTGTCTGAAATCCAAACAATCAATCTCACCTGAAATTAGTGAATCCACCTTTTCCAATTTCATTTTGTACATCTGTGCTACTTTGAAAATTAAGTAATGAGTTTCCCGTGATGCATACAAAATTCCATATGGAAAAACCTCCCTCTTGTATAAATATAATAGCACATAACAATTCAGGAAAATAGAGCAAAGATTAAAAATGCTAAGAAATTTTACAAGGGTTGCTTTAAGGCAGGTACAAAGCCGACTAAAACACCATGTAGATTTCCTTTTGTACCACAATTTGTGATGTATCCCCAATACTCATGTTTCTCCAATTCCCAAATACAGGAAAACTAATCCCAGAATCCAACCTCAAATTGCCTAAAGTGTACCCCATAGTTGCTCTCAATAAAAGGGTCACCAAGATTATTAATAGAAAAAAGTTGGAGCCGTGCCAGTGCACCATAATCAAAATCCAGATTGTAAGGGTAACCTGCAAACACATGCGAGATCAGTGTCTACTGAAATGTGACCAAGGAAAAATATTTGATTAAAATTATCTAATTCGTAGTACGTACATAAAATTAAAACTTGAAACTGGAAAGAAAGGTTATGCTGCAGAATCAAAATAAGGGCTCTTCCAAATAGTTTAAGTCATCCATATTACTTTTCTAAGAAATATTTCTAAATGACAATCCATATGACTAGAATCAAGTAATTGTTTTGTGATGACTGGTTTCAATAGCAGTGCTTTGAATAACAATGCTCTTGTTACATACTTTTAGGACATAAAATGACAAAGGTCATGAATAAATTGTGGCTTGAGAGAATTGATAGGAGGTTTAGATAACCTACTAGATGAAAGAAGTGAGTATGCTGGAGTAACTACACATGAAGATATTGAATTTTTAAATATTCACAGGATGTTGGAGTTGGTGGTTGATGTAAATGATGTAGAGATGCATGTGACACAGGTTGACTGCAAGAATCCAGTAACTGAGGTAGTTTGTTCAGTGTCATATTTTATGTTGGATGAGAAAAAAGAAGTGAAAGGTAGTCATGATTTGTATGAGGCAGGGGATTGAGAGAAGGAGAAGATTACTAAGTATGTACTGGGGGTTTTCTGAATGTGGAAGCACAAATTTGTAATATGGGTGGATCCTCTCAAGAAAATGATATGTTTTGAGATTTATTGTTTTTATTTAGGAAGCACTGGGCTTTCCCATGGAACTTTGTAAATATCCTTCCAAACACTGATATTGACAAATATATAGCCCTAAAAATTGCTTGGTACATTTGTTTGCTTGAATGCATTAGCCTTGTTCTAATAAACATCAGAAATGAATGCTTTCTGAATAATACTTGTTATGAAAAACATATGAGTCAATCAAACCTTTGGTGACCTCTCAACATATTTGTAACCTTATTTTGTATATCTAATCTTATTCTAAATAGAATTACTAGCACAACCACTTAAGTGCCCGGTGAATGTTGATAGGCCACTAGCCACAAGTTAAGTGGCTAGCTTACAAAAAGAAATGATCTACAAGTAATAATAAGAATCTTATTGTGTAGTCAGATTCTAAAATCAAACCACAAGTGGCAATGTCCTAGTTTTATATTAGTTGTCAAAATTTGATGTTGTCATAATTCGTGGGGCATTTATAGCCAGGAGACGTATTGAGTAAGTTACAAAAAGGAAATGATCTGCAAACAGCAATAAAAATCTTATTGGTTAGTGAGATTCTAAAATCAACCTATAAGTGGCAATGAGAATCTTTCTAGGTGGAAAAATGTTAAATAAAATGCATGCATGGAAAGCCATTGATTCCATGTGCAATGAACAAATGGCTAAGAGGGAGAGGAAATTAATCAATTATAAATAGGCCCAAATGCCTCGGAAGAGGAATGTTTAGTTGTAGGATTCTTGAAAGGCTTAACTCTTTGAAAATCGCAACGTCCATACCTTCTCAGGAAAGTTATTTATTGTCTTATGTACTATTGAAGAGTCCTTTTATTGTTAATGTTGTGTTTCGGAAGAGTTTTGCAACTTTCTCTACTACATTTATTTTCCTAGTTTCTAGAATAGTAGTTCTAGCATTTTGCTGAGGTACTTTTGGTTGATTAGAAATTAGTTAATTTTCCTACATTTGCCTCGCTTATCAGCTGTGATCAAGTTAAAACATAAGGTTAAAACAAGATGAACCAACAGTTTTTAAAACTCTTTTCGGTACACAATGAGTAGAAATGTCTATAAACTTAACAAGGCCTATCATCACAGTAGATATCCATATTTTTAGCAGCCATTATTTTATATGTAAAAAGAGATAATTTTGATCAACATTTGACTATGTTTGTGAAGTCCTCATTTTCTCATCTTCACCAATGAGCATGAACAATGAACCTAATATTTTGATCTAGAATAGAAAATCTCCCTGAAGGTCAGAAGACTTTGCTATACGTATGAACAAGTGTAGCCTATATCCTCTTATTCAGATATTATAATTTATGTCTATTCCCCTTTCATTCATTTCAGCCTCTTCACCCTTCCCCAAAATCCACATTCTACAACATACCATCTAAGCCAACTTGGTTGATTAATCTACACATGCACTAACTAATCCCATACACCAAATATTTAAACTTTTTATATAATAACCTCTAAAAATGACAAACTCATGCAAAGAATCGACTGTTTTTCCCAAGCCTTTCAAAGCATGAATTTTAAGTCCTATTCCATTGAAATTTGAAAAATCTAAATAAAAAATGTAACAAAAATTGTTGGGTTTCCAAATGTACTAACAAAAAGGTAAATAACATAAATGGATGGTAATGTTTCAAATTTTATGGGACTAGGTTTAGAAAGCAAAACTGATTAAACTACTAAAAATGCACAAGGCAAATAATCCTTACAAAAATTAAAGCCTTGCAAAAATTAAAAGATAAATGAAGGGTAACCATACTAGTCATGATAAATTCCAATAAGGCCTCTTTCATATATCACACCAAGTGTATTATTTTTTGCAATGGTTGGGACAACATTCATAACCCAAACTTTGTCAGATGTAAGTGCTGCTGCAAAGCCACCAAGACCTGCATTCATGTCCATAACATTACGATATCTAGTCTCCCCAATAGATTTGTTCATTCTTTTGTAGCCTTTCACATGCTTTCTCCACAACTATGTATCAGCATTATATGTCTCAGCAGTAACACATGATAATGAACCACTGAGAACTCTAGGAGGAACAACATTCAGGCACTTTGGGAACTTCTCCAAAATCCATCCAGACACAACATTAGCATCATTGAATTTAGGCATTTGCGTAGTGCATCTTTGCATTCTCTTATACCTGGGGGGTCAGCATATTTTATAGACACTATCATATAAGCATAAAATTTCAATCATATGAGTAAAACTAGGCCACTATCAAAGCAAATCAGGAGAAAAATAGACTCTTCTTTTACTGTAATGAAATATGAAGCCAATTATGCAAACATGCTTGAAATTTTTTAATATTTAGACAGTTAAAATTAAACCTGTCTGCAGCACAACATCAATTTATGCATGGCCATTAAAATGTAAAAGAAGATAAAAAAATTCAAAACTCACATAAAAATGATGAATTCAAAATGTATCTCTGACTTTTATTCAGGATATAAAGTTGATTCAAGATATAAAGTTGCTAATACCTTGAATCTTGTAGCATTTACAATTAAAATCACAAATTATAATAGGTCAATGACCATTCTATCAATTGTTACAAAGAAGTTCTCCAAATTTCTACATGTTAGAAAATTATGACAAACAAATAGAGCATGTACTTCATCTTAATAGTAGCGCAAGTTTAAATTTTTCATAGTCAGCCACACTGACATTTTAGTTCAAAGGAATCCTACAACCACAATGCACTTTGTAACATATCCATTGCAAGATTGATATCCAATTTAGAATTTGGCATGACATTAGTCTTCTAAAGGAGAAAAATCCAATAGAAGAATACTTACAAGGACAGGTGTTAAATGCTCGTTTAATAGAATAAAAAATGTAGCCAATACTCGGAATCTAAAAGCACATTCTAGGAAGGAAAAAATAGGTTTTAACTGTCAAACCCCAGGAATGTATTGGAGGCTAGATTTAAACATAAGAATACCTACAACACTCAGCTTATGGTCCTGCTAAGCAAAAAAAATGTCTGGGTTACAAACATTGCTCATAAATATAATCACTTTGTTCACCAGCAATGAATTTTTGAAAATAGATTTTAGCACACTATCGATCTGATTATGTTCTGTTATAAAATTACGCTACATAAACTGTCTTCAACTTTGAGCTATGAAGTTCAGGAACTTACCAAGAATCATCTGGATTGCCTAATTCACAGGCAAGTGGTGGGTCAATAGTATTTAGGCTTATAGGACAAGAAAGAGTATTAATTCTCTTTTTCCAAATGGCAAGATCACCTTTTTGATACTTCTTTTCCCAGCACAAAAGTTCTGCTATTTCTTCAATTTTCTCTTGTTCCTGCTGGAGCTCCTCTTTTGATCTCTACCAAGATTGGTAATATTGCTTCCAATTGATCGGAGGACCAGAGAGAATCCAATATCCACCTAGTCTTAGGACTCTATCCACTTCTATCAAATACATACCATCTGCAAATAAATGAAGCTACACAAATCAATTTGAGAATCAAATCAGTAAATTCAAGGCTCATCTATAGCTCAGAATTTTAACTTTAACAAAATCATTAATCCTATAAAAGTCCCCAGTACCATTTGTAGTCCAAGATATCAAACACCGTGAACATTGAGACATGTCAAATACCCTCGAAGGGTAAGGAAGTTGTTGTGTCCCCGTTACACCAATCACAACAGGCACACCTCGCTCCGAAGCAAACATCACTTGGGCTTCATGTGAATCTCTTAGTGCAAATGACATGGTCAAAACATTTCTCATCAAAAGATATGCACCCCATCTTGCCACCTAAGCATGCCAAAAGGATTTCAGATAAGGGCATATCCTCAAACTCCATAAATCATTGCAAAAACAAAATATAAGAATCTCTTCAAAATTGAAGAACACTTGTAAGCATATATCAGATAGTAACAAATTAAACATACTAGTTTCCACAAAAAGAGCAATAGTATGGATAAGAGTGTTGCAGAATCAAGACTCGCAAGGTATATGCTTCAAACATACCCCATAGCCAGTGTCCAATGCAGTCCTGACAGTACCATTAGAAATAGGTATCACTTCAGCAAGTTCATCAATATACTTATCCGCACCTTGAGGAAACATCATTCCTCCTCCAGGAAACTTGAACAGATCGCCTTCAAATTGAACCCAATTCTGAACAGACTTCTCTACTATGAGACTCTTGTAGGGAACATTAGCATATGGCACATAGGCATGGCTCTTTGGCCATGGAAATGGATTTTTGTATCCTTTTGGAGCAAGAATGAGGTAGTGCAACTTCTCATCCTTTGGCGGGAAATGCCTCTCTCTGTATATCATATTATCTCTAGGAAATGTCATACCTCGCTTTTGGTCATGACAAGGGGTGTAATTAATGTATTTGGAACTGCAAGGTTCAAATACTTTTTCTTTGGATTCAGAAAGTTCAACGTTATATCCTTCATTCTGGTGAGTCTCAAAATTTAGAGTGGTCAAAGTTCCATAGTCTGTCAGCTTATTGACTTCCAATGCAATGCTATCACCCTTTCCAAAACCACTCTTCTACCAAGCACCTAATATATAGAAAAAACAACATAATCCCACAACAATAAAGATAGAAATAGAACTCTTGGTCTTGATATCTACTGAATTTGTTTTCGACCTAATTTTGTATCTGTTAGAGGACAAGAAAATGAAGGAATTATTTTGAAATCTATGAATTCAAAAGCTCCTATTGTATCATAATGTAAACACGCAATTGAAAGAAACAAAAATCACAGCATAATTGAACCATAAATTAATGATTCCCAAACACATAAGAGAACAGAACTCAAGCCGGAAGCCAAAACATGAGCAATTGAAAGAGAATACATCCTCTCATCATGAAGCTAATATAAGCCTATTGAACATCGAATTCATGATCCAAACACATAGGAGAACATAAAGCAAACCAGAAGCCCAAAAATAAGAAAATA
This sequence comes from Pseudotsuga menziesii, assembly GCA_001517045.1. Taxonomy (NCBI): domain Eukaryota; kingdom Viridiplantae; phylum Streptophyta; class Pinopsida; order Pinales; family Pinaceae; genus Pseudotsuga; species Pseudotsuga menziesii. The sequence continues at coordinate 155,602 of LPNX010824159.1, read as the reverse complement.
AAGGGGAATATGTCCTCTCATCGTGAAGCAAAGATAAGCCTGTCTATTACACAATCCTAAATATTCAATGCAGCAAATAAATTATCATGCTTCTAAAGCTAATTCCATGGGTTTACCAACATTGATAATTCCATCTCAAAGGTATAAAAAAGAAAAAGAATGCTACATGCAAACAGATTGACCAATTTCAACTTTAAATAAAGGAAGGTTGCATCTTCATAAACACAAATGCATTATCAAGACATTTTGGGCAGTAAAACAATGAACAGCCAATGATTTTTGAAAAGCTATGTTATGCTGTCAATCATGACCATGTTACGAGAAAAGAAAAAATATTTGAGTAAAATCTTGGTATCTTGACGATTATTCCTATGTTGCATGTATGTTGTCTGGGAATTGAATTTATAAACTACCATTAGTTTAACAGAAAAGTGGTATTTTCTGTTGAAACCCTACCCATTGGAGCCATATCTCAACTGTTCATACACAATTTCCAAATAATGATGTAATTATCTGATTAAATATTCAGTCAAGGTAAAGAATAAATAGATACATTCAGACCATCCACACTATGTAACTCCAGGAATCTATAGACTGAAGCAAGAGGAAACTAGATTACAATCTTAATAAAATATAGGAGCTACAATAAAATAATTGTCAGTAGAATAGACAACAATTAAAACAGATTATGACACAAAATCTTGCATAGTTTTTCATATGGTGATGAAGAATTTCACACAAGGATATAAATAACATAAAAGCTAAGGTTGAAATATGTAGCAGTGTGCATATGAAAATTGGCTCCCATAACTCTTTTTTTACCTAAAAATATGAGAAAATACAAGTACATTTGATCAAATGACCTGTCTCTATCAATTTTCATCCTGTGAAAAACAACAATGAGAATCGTGGACATTTTCTTTTCTTCCAATGGAATATAAGTGCAAAAGAAACCATTATGCATAAAACGGATTTCAAATTTGAACAGAGAATGACTAAAATGTTTTGCAATATCACACCTGCAGAATTGATAACAGTAACATGAACATATCATTAAATAAAATAATGCAAAATTTGAACAAAATGCATACTTTGTTATTAACTAGAAACAACTTACAATGGCATTACAACAAGACCATAAGTATAGAAAGCAAAACTAATAAAACTACAAAAAATGCACAAGGTAAATAATCCTTACAGAAATTAAAGCCTTGCAAAAATTAAAAGAGAAATGAAGGGTAACCATACCAGTCATGATAAATTCCAATAAGGCCTCTTTCATATATCACACCAACTGTATTTTTTTTTGCAATGGTAACCTAAACTTTGTCGGATGTAAGTGTTGCTGCAAAGCCACCAAGACCTGCATTCATGTCCATAACATTGTGATATCTACTATCCCCAATATATTTGTTCATTCTTTTGTAGCCTTTCACGTGCTTTCTCCACAACTGTGTATCAGCATTATATGTCTCAGCAGTAACACCTGATAATGAACCACTGGGAACTCTAGGAGGAGAAGCATTTAGGCGCTTTGGGAACTTCTCCAAAATCCCTCCAGACACATCATTAGCATCACTCGGTTTAGGCATTTGCGTAGTGCATCTTTGCATTCTCTTATGCCTAGGGGGTCAGCAGATTTTATAGACATTATCAGATAAACATAAAATTTCAATCATTTGAGTAAAACTAGGCCATCTGAGTAAAACTAGGCCACTGTAAAACTAGGTCCTTTGACACACTCCACATATTAACCTCTGCTTGATCATCTGAGCTGCTTGTCGACTCACCAATGTCTGGTCCAAACAAGTTTCCTTCAGTGGCCATATTCTAGCCTGAAACCATGTGGGGGTAAAATCTTGATAACCAGCATTCTAGGACTAGTAATTGTCCAAAAACAAGGTACAAACTAGAGTGTAATGTGTTTTCTTGTTTTTTCTTGTTGCATGCCGTATTTGATGATTCTCTAGCTTCAGCATTACTCCATATATTCTTACCTCAAAAGCTTCACAAAATATGGCCTAAAACGATGTAGATATGGAAAATGTGGCTATGGAGGAAGACACATTCCAACAGGGACATGGAGATATGGAAAATGAAGAAACGACTCTAGTGTTCAAGGTAGAGGATCAGCTGGAATCCCACAATGGGCAATATTTTCACTCAAACATTAAGATCAAGCACATGCAGAGGGTTTTTATCCAAAATTCACTAAAATTTTATCAATTCACAATTAATTGATAAACTTGCCAAGGATTTTGTAAGCAAAGAAAATGGTGTTGATGCTAGAGGTGCAGAATTGGCGGCCCTCCTCTTCAAAAGTCTCTAGGTTCTTTCCAATGTTGCTTTATCCATGGAAACTATGGCAATTAAATAGAGAAATTATAAACTATCAACCGTGGTTAATATCAATCCCAAACTCCTGAACGGGTATGACCAATATCCATATCCAAAACCCACCAAACCCTCCAATGTTTGGCGCCAACGGTTAGGCTATTTGACAAGAACTAGTAGGTTGAGCAGCAATCAAAAATGTCAGAATTGAAGGATGGTGGTTAAGGAAAACCGGCCATCGGCCATGAATGCCATTGCCGAATTCCATTGCCATAGAGGTTGGGTCACTCTTTGGTAAACTAGTTGGGTCGACCTGCCCATGAAAAAATTTTTTATGTGTTTCTTCATATATATAATTTATTTTATTTTATTTTATTTGGAAAATAGTTTTTTTTGCGTTTATATATATATATATATATATTTATTTATTTATTATTATCATTTTTTTCATAAATTATGTTTATTGGTTTGGTTTGTTTTATTTTTATTATTTGTTTATATAAGTTATATAGATTTGTTTTGTTTTTTTTATTTTAATTATTTTATTATATACAAAAAAAATTGGTTTTTTTTTATATATTTTTTGTTTTATTGTGTGGACTAGGTTAAACAAACAATGAATCAGGTAAGTAGTAATGTTTGGTAGAGAAGTGGGATGTGGGACTAGGTAAAGACTATGGGGCAGGTAATAATCCTATGTGTATGGTAGGCTTGTTGTAATGGTTGGTATTCTAGTAGTATGGTATATTGGGTAAAGCCAGTTGGTATGGGGTAGACTGCCCAGCCAATTATTATATCTACTAGCCTATTCCTAGTTGGGTGTAAGCCACGCATATCAAATCTATATTCTAATTCTATTTAATTGGAAGTTTCTTTCACTCCTGCCATGTAATATTGTGCCGTACTGCCCCAATGAGTTCCCTCAACATCTGTACTCCCCATCCTGCAGTTGTACTCCCCAATTCCTCTAGTTTAATGGTTCACTTTGATCAATCAATCTACTAGCATCATCTTAGCAAAGAGACTGGCTATTCCTCGTAGCATAACTTCATTTCTATCGTGAACCAGCTAGCTCTTGGCTACCCTACCTTCTAAATCTACCCGTCAAGGAATTTCGTTTAAAAGCGACACCAAGAAATAAAAATGGGACCTGATCATCATCAACATCATCCTCCTCATCATCATCCTCATCACCATCATCACATTCATCATCATGGTCATCATGGTCATCATCACCAACATGATCATCATCATCACCATCAACAACATGAACATAATCATCACCATCATCGTCATCATCATCGTCATCATCAACATCATCGTCATCATCCTCATCATCATCATCACCATAATCATCACCATCGTCACCATCCTCATCCTCATCCTCATCCTCATCATCATCATCATCATCATCACCGTCATTGCCATCCTCATCCTCATCATCACCATAATCATTGATCATCGATCATCATCATCAACATCGTCATGATGATAATGATCATGATCATGATCATCATCATCATCATCATCATCATCTTCATCATCATCATCATCATCATCATCATCATCATCATCATCATCAACATCAACATCATCCTCATCTTCATCATCATCATCATCATCATCATCCTCATGATCATCATCATGAACATAAACATCAACATCACCATCATCATCACCATCCTCATCCTCCATTGTCATCATCATCATAAACATCTTCATCAACATCATCATCATCATCATAAACATCTTCATCCTCATCCTCATCTTCATCATCATCATCATCATCATCATCCTCATGATCATCATCATGAACATAAACATCAACATCACCATCATCATCACCATCCTCATCCTCCATTGTCATCATCATCATAAACATCTTCATCAACATCATCAGCATCATCATCATCATCATCATCATCACCATCACCATCATCATCACCATCATCACCATCCTCATCCTCATCATCACCATCATCATCACCATGATCACTGATCATTGATCATCGTCATCAACATTGCCATGATCATCATGATCATCATCACCATCGTCATCATCATCATTATCATCATCATCAACATGATCATCATCATCACCATCAACATCATGAACATCATCATCACCAGCGTCGTCATCATGATCATCATCGACATCATCATCATCATCATCCGCATCATCATCATCATCATCATCATCATCATCATCACCTTCATCACCATCATCATCATCATCATCATCATCATCATCAACATGATCATCATCATCACCATCAACATCATGAACATCATCATCACCATCGTCGTCATCATTGTCATCATCATCATCATCCTCATCGTCATCATCCTCATCGTCATCATCCTCATCGTCATCGTCACCATCATCATCACCATCATGATCACCATCCTCATCCTCCTCCTCATCATCATCATAAACATTTTCATCATCATCATCAGACAATCATCACCATCCTCATCCTCATCATCACCATGATCATTAATCATCGATCATCATCATTATCATCGCCATGATCATCATCACCATTGTCATCATCATCTTAATTATCATCATCATCATCATCTTCATCATCATCATCATCATCATCATCAACATCAACATCATCAACATCATCATCACCATTGTCATCATCATCATCATCATCACCTTCATCAGCTTCATCATCATCATCATCATCATCAACAACATGATCATCATCATCACCATCAATGTCATGAACATCATCATCACAATCATCATCGTCATCATCATCATCATCATCAACATGATCATCATCATCACCATCAACATCATGAACATCATCATCACCATAGTCGTCATCATCATCATCATCATCATCATCATCATCGTCAACATCAACATCATCATCATCATCATCATCATCATCATCGCCATCATCATCACCATCGTTACCATCCTCATCCTCCTCCTCCTCCTCATCATAAACATATTCTTCAGCATCATCACCATCCTCACCATCATCATCATCATCATCACCATCATCATTGATCATCGATCATCATCATCAACATTGCCATGATCATCATGATCATCTTTATCATCTTCATCTTCTTCATCATCATCATCGTCATCATCATCTTCATCTTCATCATCATCATAATATTCATCATCATCATCATCATCATCATCATCATCATCATTAACATCAACATCAACATCATCAACATCATCATCACCATCGGCATCATCATCATCATCATCATCATTACCTTCATCATCAGCATCATCAGCATCATCATCAACATGATCATCATCATCACCATCAACATCATGAACATCATCACCATCAACATTGCCATGATCATCATGATCATCATCACCATTGCCATCTTCAAAATTATCATCATCATCATCAACAACAACAACATGATCATCATCATCACCATCAACATCATGAACATCATCATCATCATCATCAACATTATCGTCATCCTCCTCCTCCTCCTCCTCATCATCCTTGTCATCATCATCACCTTCATCATCATCATTGTTGTCATCATCAACATGATCATCATAATCACCGTCAACATCATGAACATCATCATCACCATCGTCATCGTCGTCATCATCATTATCATCATCAACAACATCATCGTCGTCATCATCATCATCATCATCAACAGGCACACCAAGTTTGCACTCCAGCACTCGATCAACAAGCAAAAATGGAATTCTACAATCAAGTTGGATGAGTTATATTAGCTTGTATACCATTCCAAGGCCAAGCAAATAGACAAGCACCAAAAATGTGCTCCCCCATTCAATCCACAGGCAAAGAAAAAAACCATAGTCAAGATTTAGAGACAAAGAGTCTAAGGATATAAATGAATTATGTGCCGCTTAGCTTGATATTTCTCCTGGATATGAATATTTAGAGACAAAGACTGTAATCTTCCCCTACCATATTGCTTGCGAAGTGATATTGTGTAATTCCTCAATTTTGTACCTAACCCACTAAGAGAAATTTGATGAGGAAATATCCCTTCCAAACCCGATGATGGCCAATTGAGATCCACTCGAAATCGAAGAAGAAATATAGCTTGCAGTGTGGACATATACATTATAGGGTTTCTGTGGATTAGGAGATGTTGAACGACCACACACACTAGTGTAGTGATGGATAACTCCTTCCCATATGTTTTCCCTCCAAGGCTTTGGGAATCCCAACATTTAATGGGGACTGCGCAATTATCTAGATGACATCATCTTGGCATTAGAGGAAATTTGGGGTCTAAAATGGGCCTTATAAGAAAACATGCCAAAATAAGTCTTTGTGAGTTGGAATTCAAGAACCAATAGAATTTCAATAAAATAAGTCAACCATAATGGTTGAATTGACATATTTGTCATTAAAAAAAACTACTTTTTTTGTTCGTATTTTCGACATATCTCATTGTGTTTTTACTCCAATTTCGATCAGGAGAGCTTGTTGGATGCGGAATTTGATTCCGCATCCAACGAGTACCCACACAACATACTTTTGACGGACCCCGCTACCACAAAAACAAGAAATACCTGAAAAAATGTGATGATGATGTCATCATCACATTTTTTCAGGTATTTCTTGTTTTTGGGGTAGAGGGGTCCATAAAAAGTATGCAGTGTGGGTACTCGTTGGATGCGGAATCAAATTCCGCATCCAACAAGCTTTCCCGATCAAAATTTGAGTAAAAACACAGGGAGATATGTCGAAAATACGAACACAAAAAGTAGTTTTTTTCTTTCTTCCTCCAAAGTTAATCAATATTATTTTATTATTTTAACTATTATTTTATTATATTAACTATTATTTTATTATTTTCCTTAGGAGGCCCATTTTAGACCCCAAAATTCCTCTAATGGGTGGATCCAAAATGAGGTTTTATAGGATACAAATGGGGTTTATCTTGTGTGCAAATGCTCAGTGATTGGAAATGTTGGACAAGATGCCTCTTCCATGGAAAAATACAAGATACTTCCCCACTGGTACTAGTTTTCATGTATGCCCCTAAAAGTCATCCACATGCCAAATTCATCTCATTTTGATCAGATTTTATAGTGAGTATTTGCAATGCTCAAACCCCAAATCAAATCAGTGATTAACATGAAAACTATCTCAATGAGTGGAAACAAGGAACAAACGAGCCAGAAGAGGGCACATCAAAATACGCTGAACTGTTTTGGCACTGGTGACTTCTTGGAATGCTCACGTTTTGACATTACTTCAACGGTGATTTCTTCGAAAGCTGGGTTTTGGCCGGTTTGGAATATATATTAATTAAATTTATAAATGAAAAAAAAAAACAAATTTACCATATAAATAAATTAATAGATATAGAAATTTTTTATAACCATTTCATTGAATTGATTCATTGTAAAATAAATACAATTTCTTCTCTAATAAATATGCACGTGCAATTTCTTTCATTTTTATAAAGGGTATTACGTGGATGTATATACTAACTTAGTAGTCTAAATATACAATGAAAAAAAAAACTTTACCATTCAAAATAACAAGAAAATAAATTTGTATCAATCCTAAATTTGATAAGAATTATTTTAGATTAATAAAATGGTTGATATCAAATATCTATATTAAACCATCTAATTGCAACAAAAATAATAAAACTAAAATTTAGAAATAAAAAAAAAAACAAAAAAAGAATTATTTTAGATTAATAAAACCATTAATTTCAAATATCAATATTACACCATCTAATTGCAACAAAAATGATAAAAATTAAATTTAGAAATGAAATAAAACAAAAACTCAGACATATATATAAGAAAATCAATTAAAATACTATTTTTGATGGTGACCTTTAAAAATGAAAAAAAAAAAAAAAAAACTTAAACATATATATAAGAAAATAAATTAAAATATTGTCTCCAAATTATAGATTTAGGGATGGAATAATAAAAATTGGTGAGAAAATAATTTTTGATGGTGACTTTAAGTGACATTCATGAGACATTTTAGTAATAAATATTTATGGTAGGTTAGCAATCCATTAAAGCAAATAATATCATGTATTTATGAGTATTTTTTAAGGGTACAGAATAACGACAATGGATTACTCTTATTGCACTCTCAATTATGACTTCTTTTGAGATCAAGATGATGGAATTGAGGGAAAAATGGAGTCACTATTGCATGAAAGGAGACTGGGCATTAAATGCATCATCAATTTAGTGTCTTGCTAGGGCATTGTGATCACTAGCACTATATATATATAGACCCCCTCGTAAATAATTGCAATATTTTCTATTATTGAGCTATGACACATGACTAGGACGTAATGAACATTAGCACTAAATTGATCTATATATATTTAGATGCTCTTGTCAAAAATTGCAATTTTTCCATTGCTAAGATGTCACACACTAGATGGTCAAGAGAAATTTTTTGCAATTTCTTTGTTGGATCTCTGAAGATTGAGGTGCATGGCACCGTTACAGAAAAAGGGTTTTCCAGCATATATATCATCTGGGATCTGTGATTCCAATATTATATCTAGAAAGCAATATGAACATCTAAAGCACATCATCTGCAATAATCCACGTGAACACCCTAACACTATCCCGACCACCTGGGAAAAACACTAGATATTCCTAACCCCACAAGTTCCATTTTGGATTCAGAATTGTTAACCTGCACATATTCGGAGATAGAAGGTAGACAATTTACAAAATTTCCTAAATTGTAACACTTCATTGTAACAATTGCAATTTTCCATGATAGAATTAAAAATCACTAGAACATAAATGACTAATTCATATTATTCTAGGTAGTCATTTTTTATGTCGTGACTAAATTAGTCATTTATGTTAGTCATTTCTAACTCTGTCACTTATTATTTTAGTCGTATTTGTTAACCAATGACTAAATTAGTCATTAATTTTAGTCGTTTATAGTTGGGTTAATCAAAATTGCTCATATTTAGTAGTAAGTCACTTGAAAAACTTGTGGTGACTAAAATTTTTAGTCACCGAGTAGCTAATTCCTCATTTTGTACTAGTGTTTATTTATTCCTCTGTACATGTTCACACATATATTCATGACTGCTTGGTTACGTTTGGGAGCCTATTGGTCAACCTAGGAGAATTTAGGGTCAAATCCTAGCCTCACACTTGTATGCACTCACATGGGATCACGGAGTTTCCCCAACGTATTATAAATATGTACCATACACATCTACAAGATGTACACTAATAGAAATATTGGTCATTAGCACCATTCATATGTGTTATTTCATTCTTGTTTATTGTTCTCTTGCATATTTTGTCAAATACTTTGATTGTGAATATTTCTATAGATCCTATATCTCATTGTGTAGCAATTCTCACATGGCATCAAAGATTTGTGGATCTGCAAAAAAATATAGATGGGTTTGAGTTGATGTTTATGGCATATTTCCAGAAAATCTTAGTGTTTTTCACTTCATGATCTACATCGTTTTTGGCACAAATTGTGCAAATAGAATGGAGAAGAATTGAGTATTGCTGACCCCATTCAACTATTTTGAATGGAAGGCTGAAATGTTGATCCAACTGAGGTCAAAAGGCATGTATATGTTGGAATTTTATCATTTAATCAATAAGATCTAGGATATTTTTTGAGAGAATAACATGCACAATAATAATCACAAGAGACAAGAGACACAAAGAGTTTTCCTTGGGGAAACCATAAAAGAGAAAACCCCGCAACATCCTCATAGATAAAATGAGCACCAATAGCAAAGGTAAAACCTTCCAAAAAAAAGATTATCTGTGACAACTCTTCTCTCTCTCACTTGTGCGAGCTCCTCCTCTCTCACTCATGCGCTACAGTTGAGTGAGTGTGTATTCCAAATAGAGAGTCTCACTCTCTATTTATTCTTGTTTTCCACTTGACTTTTACTCTTACAGTTCCGACCTCACTAGGAAAGTCTAATAACCCTAATACCACTCAACTGTGGGGACTATTGCCCTAACTTACAATGGAGGGTTAACCTCGATGATTTTTTTTTTTAAATTCCACAGATCCGTCGGATATCTAAAAACCACCTCCATTGAAATACCACATATGGATAACAGTGTCAGCTATCCGACGTGTTGGTTGTGGAGCCTAATCTTCCAGATCCAATGATATTATTCAGTTGTATTTGTACCCCAGGTGTACTATACATTCATTCCCCCTACCTTGGGGTTTGGGATGTGTGTTGGCCAATAGTTTTACGGAACCATTGTATTGGGTTAACCGTAGTATTTTCCCATGTTATTTCCCCTATAAAAGAAAGCATTGCAACACAATTGTGTATGGTATTATATTGTATTGGAAGAGAGACTTTGAGAGCATGAAGAGGAATTGTAGTGGTTTTGCTGCAGGTTGTATCCCTTCATCTTTCTGGAGCCTATTGGTCAACCTATGGGACTTTAGGGTCAAATCCTAACCTCACACTTGTATGCATTCACATGGACACCAAGGGATCACGGAGTTTCCCCAATGTATTATAAATATGTACCATACACATCTACAAGATGTACACTAATAGAAATATTGATCATTGGCACCATTCATATGTGTTATTTCATTCTTGTTTATTGTTCTCTTGCATATTTTGTCAAATACTTTGATTGTGAATATTTCTCTAGATCCTATATCTCACTATGTAGCAATTCTCACATGGCATCAATGATTTGTGGATCTGTAAAAAAATATAGATAGGTTTGAGTTGATGTTTATGGCATATTTCCAAAAAATCTTAGCATTTTTCATTTCATGATCTACATTGTTTTTGGCACAAATTGCACAAGCAGAATGGAGAAGACTCGAGTATTGCTGACCCCATTCAACTATTTTTAATGGAAGGCTGAAGTGTTGATCCAAATGAGGTCAAAAGGCATGCATATATTGGAATTTTATCATTTAATCAATATGATCTAGGATATTTTTTGAGAGAATAACATGCACAACAATAATCACAGGAGACAAGAGACACAAAGAGTTTTCCTCGGGGACACCATAAAGGAGAAAACCCCACAACATCATCATTAATAAAATGAGAACCAATAGCAAAAGTAAAACCCAAAAAAACAAAGATGATCTATGACAACTCTTCTCTCTCTCACTTGTGCGAGCTCCTCCTCTCTCACTCATGCACTATAGTTGAGTGAGTGTGTATTCCAAATAGAGAGTCTCACTCTCTATGTATTCTTGTTTTCCACTTGACTTTTAATCTTAGAGGTCCGACCTCACTAGGAGAGTCTAATAACCATAATACCACTCAACTGCGGGGACTATTGCCCCGACTTAAAATGCAGGGTTAAAATCGATGATTTTTTTTTGAAATTCCACAGATCCATCGGATATCAGAAAACCACCTCCATAGAATATAACTCCATTGAAATACCACATACGGATAACAATGTTAGCTATTCGACGTGTTGGTTGTGGAGCCTAATATTCCAGATCCAAAGATATTATTTAGTTGTGTTTGTACCCCAGGTGTACTCTACACTCATTCCCCCTACCTTGGGGTTTGGGATGTGTGTTGGCCAATAGTTTTGCGGACCCATTGTATTGGGTTAACCGTAGTATTTTCCCATGGTATTTCCCCTATAAAAGAAAGCATTATAACATGACTATGTATGGTATTATTTTGTATTGGAAGAGAGACTGTGAGAGCATGAAGAGGAAGTGTAGTGGTTTTGCTGCAAGTTGTATCCCTTCATCTTTCTGGACTGTAATAAAAGGATTGACAATTTATTTGTGGACATAGCCCATCATTTTGGTGAACCACATTGTGTTTGTGTCTCTCTGTAATGTTTTGATATGTTTTGCATCTTGTTTAATGATTTAATTGTATATGTGTTATTGCTCTCCAGTCTTGTTTTCTAACAATTGGTATGACAGCTAAAAGGTCTATTTGGCTAGTAAACGTGCAGGAAAGAAGGGTTCTTGGTTCAAGTGGGAGAAATGGCAGAAGAGGGAAAGTTCAAGGTCGAGAAATTTAGTAGCGAAAACTATCAGTTATGGAAGATGCAAATGGAGGAATATTTGTACCAGAAGGATCTGTACCTTTCATTGGGGGGAAAAGAAAAACAACAGGTGGATATGAAGGATGAACAATGGGAGGTTCTTAATAGAAAGGAACTGGGAACAATACGGTTGTGCCTTGTTTCATTGGTGGCCTTCAATATTTCGAAAGAAAAAACAACAGAGGGTGTGATGAGCGCATTCATTAAGCTCCATAAAAAAACTCAGCTTCTAACAAGGTATTTTTAATGAAGCATTTATTTAATATGAAGATGTCAGAAGGTGGATCTGTTGCTGACCATTTAAATGAGTTTAATACACTTACCAGTTAGTTAAGCTCTGTAAAAGTGAACTTTGATGATGAGGTTAGGGCTCTTCTAATATTGTGATCATTGCTAGAAAGCTAGAATAGCTTGGTCATGGATGTAAGTAACTTTGTCCCTAGTTCAAACACTCTTAAGTTTGATGATGTTGTTGGTGTTATTCTTAGCTAGGAAATGCAAAGAAAAAGAACAGGTGAGACATCAGGGAATGAGTTGACCATGGAGATTAGAGGGAAACAAGAAAAGAGAGGAAGGAGCCCAGGAAATTGCAACAAGTCCAAAAAGGGAAGATCCAAGTCCATATTTAGAAAAATAGAGTGATTGAACTGTGGTAAGAAAGGACATTTGAAGAAAGATTGTTGAGCACCAAGGAAGAAAGCTGAGAGGCAGGAAGAGACTACTGAAGAAGCAAATGTAGCAGGTGATGTGTTACAAGATGCTTTGATTCTTGCATTAGATAATACTAACAATTACTGGGTAGTAGATTTATGGGCTTCATGTCATGCTACACCCCATAAGAAATTATTTCATGATTATGTTCAAGGTGATTTTGGACATGTTTTATTGGGGGGTGATGAACCATGTAAAATTACCTAAAAGGGTAAGGTATAGATTAAGTTAAATAATGGAAGTGAATGGATGCTAAAGGATGTAAGGCACATTCCTTCTATGAAAAGAAATCTGATCTCAACAGGGCAATTAGGAGATAGTGACTATTTGTCTACATTTGGAGAAACGTGGTGGAAGATCACTAGAGGATCAATGGTAATAGAAAAAGGAGATAGGGTAGGTATGTTATATTTATGTCCTCATAATACTAAATTATTATATCTCTATATATTCCACCGAAACAGGTATGGTCCTGTGGAATCATAGGCTTGGCCAGATGAGTGAGAAGGGGATGTAGGTTCTCCACTCAAGGAAACTGCTTCCAGATCTTAAGCAGGTAAGTTTGGAATTCTGTGAGAACTGTGTTTATGGAAAACAGAAGAGAGTTAGATTTCTCAAGGTTGGGAAACAAAAGAAGAGTGAAAAGTTAGAGATTGTCCATACAGATATATGGGGACCAGCTCAAGTACAATCTCTCGGTGGCTCTCGTTAGGATGTTACTTTTATTGATGATGCAACTAGAAAAACTTGGGTTTATTGCATTAGACAAAAATATGATGTTTTTGATACTTTTAAGAAGTGGAAAGCTTTGGATGAGAATGAGATAGGAAAAAGGTTGAAATGTCTTAGATTTGATAATGGAGGTGAGTACTGTAGCAAGGAGTTTGACAGTTACTATTCACATAATGGGATTTGCAGAGAGAAGACAGTCCCTGGAACACCATAAGAAAATTGTGTGTCGAAAAGGATGAATAGAATAATCATGGCGCATGCAAGGTGTGTGATATTGCATGCAGGGTTTCCCTTATAGTTTTGGGCTAATGTTGTAAACACTTCTGTTTATTTAATAAATAGAGGGCCTTCAAGCGCTTTGGATGGTGGCATTCCAGAGGAGGCATGGACAGGTAAATAGGTAAAATACTCAGTTCTAAGAACTTTTGGTTGTGAAGCATTTTTCCATATTGATAAAGATGATAGAACAAAGCTTGAGGCTAAATCCAAGAAATGTGCCTTTATTGGATACGGGGTTGATGATTTTGGTTATCGCTTATGGGATCTTAAAAATTGCAAAATCATTAGGAGTAGAGATGTAGTATTCAATGAAAAGGTCATGTACAAAGATCAGTTACAGGGAAAGAAATAAGAAAAGGAAAACACAGAGTACACAGTGCTTGATGAAATCAGAGGAAATTAAGTTCCAAAGGCACCCGAAAATCAATAGTAGCAGCAAGTACCTGAAACTCCTCCAACTGTAAGAAAGTATACTAGGTTAAGTAGAACCCCTGAACGATTCTCTCCTTCACTGTATTATTTATTGATGACTGATTTTGGTGAACCAGAATGTTGTGAAGAAGCAATGCAGGTAGAACTAGAAAGAAGTGGGAGCAAGGCATGGATGAGGAGATGGACTCATTGGTAAGAAACCAGGATTGGGATAGGGTTAAGTTGCCTGCAGAAAAAAGGGCATTGCAGAATAAATGGGTTTATAGGTTGAAGGAAGAAGATGGAGGCAAGAAGCGATACAAGGCTAGACTTGTTGTAAATGGGTTTGCACAAAATAAATGTATAGAATTTGATGAAATATTTTCTCCTGTTGTTAAAATGACTTCAATTAGAACTATTTTAAGTCTAGTGGCGGCAGAAGATTTGCATCTTGAATAGTTACATGTAAAAACAACCTTTCTCCATGGGGATTTGGAGGAAGAGATTTATATGCAGCAGCCATAGGGGTATGAGGTAAAAGGTAAGGAGAATTTGGTTTGCAGGTTGAAAAAGAGCTTGTATGGCTTGAAGCAAGCTCTAAGGTAGTGGTATTTAGAATTTGATAAGTTTATGACAGAACAAGGTTATGATAGATGTCATGCTTGTTAACGAAAGATATATTATCCTGTTATTGTATGTGGATGACATGCTTGTTATAGGGTCTAACATGCAGGATATAAATGTTCTCAAAAGAAAACTAGCTAATTCATTTGTGATGAAGGATTTGGGTGTTGGAAAGCAAATCCTTGGTATGATAATAACAAGAGATAGGAAAACTTGCAAGTTGACGTTGTCTCAAGGTGAGTACATAGAAAATGTGTTACAGAGGTTTAGAATGCAGAATGCAAAACCAGCTAGTGCACCTTTATCCATCCATTTCAAACTAAGTAAGGAGATGTGTCTAGAGACACGTGAAGAAATAGATTACATGTCCAGGATTCCCTATTCATCAGCGGTCGGAATCTTGATGTATGCCATGGTGTGCACAAGACCAGATATTGCACATGCAGTGGGAGTTGTGAGCAGGTATGTGAATAATCTAGGTAAAGAGCATTGGAAAGTAGTACATTGGATTCTCAAGTATTTGAGAGGTACCACTTCACATGAATTATGTTTTGGAGGTTCAAAAACGGTTCTACAGGGATATGTTGATGCAAATATGGATGGTGATAAAGACAGCAGTATGAACACCATAGGGTATGTGTTTACTATGGGTGGAACAACAGTAAGTTGGATTTCAAAACTGCAATAGGTTGTTGCACTTTCAAGAATGGAAGCATAGTATGTTGCTACTACAGAGGCTAGTAAAGAGATGATTTGGTTGCAGCGGTTCACAGAAGAATTGGGTAAGAAGCAGGATAATAGTAGGCTATACAGTGATAGCCAGAGTTCCATTCATCTTACAAAGAACTCACCCTTTCATTTGAAGACTAAACATATACAACTCAAATACCACTTCATAAGACCTATTCTAGATGAAGAATTGTTAAAAATGGAAAAGATACATACTAGCCAGAATCCTGCAGACATGTTGACAAAGGGAGTAACCGGAGAGAAACTGAGTTCCTTCTTGGTTTTTGTTGGCCTTCAAGCATGCAGGCGAAAATAAGAAATTTTCAAAGTCCAAGGTCCAGAGTATAGTTCAACAAGTGTAGTAACGGTGGAGTTGTTGTGATTAGTCTCCAAGTGGGAGATTGTTGGTTGTAGAGCCTAATCTTCCCGATCCAGAGATATTATTCAGTTGTGTTTGTACCCAAGTGTACTGTACACTCATTCCCGCTTCCTTGTGGTTTGGGATGTGTGTTGGCAACCAGTTTTGCAGATCCATGGTATTGGGTTAACCGTAGTATTTTCCCATGGTATTTCTCCTATAAAATAAAGCATTGGAACACAACTGTGTATTGTATTATTTTGTATTGGAAGAGAGACTATGAGAGAATGAAGAAAAAGTGCAATAGTTTTGCTGCAGGTTGTATCCCTTCATCTTTCTCGACTGTAATAAAAGGACTGGCAATTTCTTTGTGGACGTAGCCCATCGTTTGGGTGAACCACATTATATATGTGTCTCTTTGTAATGTTTTAATGTGTTTTAAATCTTGTTTAACGATTTAACTGTATATTTGTTATTTCTTCGCGGTCCTATTTTCTAACACGACGACCACCTCCATAGAATCCGACGACATCTCTATACCACTGACGACTAAAGGCGTCAGATCTTCGATGGATCCTTACAAATAATCCAACCTTATATGCTGTGAAATTTGTCGAATTTTCAACCTCTTATACAGTGCAATGTGTCGGATATTCGATAGATCCTCACAAATAATCTAAACTTCTATACAATGAAATTTTTCGGATTTCCGACCTATTATACAGTGAAATGTGTTGAATATTCGACGGATCCCTACAAATAAGTGGAACTATACAATGAAATGTGTCAGATTTATGACCTCTTATACAGTGAAATGTGCCTGATATTTGACAAATCCTTACAAATAATATGACTTCATATATAGTTAAAATTGTCATATTTCCGACCTCTTATATAGTGAAATGTGTCGGATATTCGACGAAAATATTAAAAGAGTGCTCGTTAGATATCCAACCGATCTAAGTTAGAAATCCAATATGTTCATTTTACTATCAAACATCTGTCGAAGTACAACTGACGTTTGAAAAAGAAGATGATTGTCAGATGGTCGACAACATGATGTCGAAAATGAGACATCTATGACGTCAAGTTTTGGATTGAAAAATTCTAGTATCATTATTGGGGATAATGCAGTATAAATATGATGTAAGTATATCTCGCTACATGTTCAAATGTATCCTCATGATCTATGCATTTTTTCTAGGAGAATCCACGTGCTACAAATATTGCCTTGGATTTTTTGATGCTTTTGCCTGTTGCATGGTTGATATTGTAGATCCATTTGGAAGACACTATAGACTTTCCTTCTGGTCTCGGGACCAACTACCATACATCATTCTTGATGATCGACTGATATTCTTCAATCATGGCATCCTTACATTCATTATTTTATGTTGTTTCCTCATAGTTGGAAGGTTATTCAACAATGATGCCACAAAGTAGTGCTACATAACTTGAGTAAGATCTCGATCTCTCACTTTATTAGGAACACCCTTCTAGAGCACATACCTCTCTGCATATTTGATTGCTTCTCGTTCCCATTCTGGTCATTTATTGTAGGGTTTCTTCTCATGAGGTGAATCTATAGGTTCCTGTGGCTCTGTCATATCATGGTCTTCATTTTCTTCTTAGGAAATATATTTCATAATAGTATATATGATTTTCGGGACTTCTGCTTCTTCATGTATTTTAGTGTGATCAGTTTGACTTGACTTGTTATAAGTTGAGTCTTCTTCAAAAGTAACGTCTTGGATGGTCTCAATCTTCTTGAACCTTGGAAAGTATATCTTGTATGCTTTTGATGTGTCACTATTCCCAATGAATATGCTCTTATTCACTAAAGGGTGTAGCTTTGTCCTCTTTTCTTTGGGAACATGTATGTACATTGGACAACCAAATATTCCTGAGATTGCTAACTTCTAGTTTCTATCTTGAGAATGCTTCTTTTAGTGTCTTGTTTTCCAATACATGCTGAGCTATTTTGTTTTGTACATACATGGTTGTTATTTTTTCTTCTACCAATAATTTCATTGGAATATCTTGGTAATGAAGTGTCACCTCTGCTGCTTCCATTATCTTTTTGATTAATTTTATGTGTCCTACACTAGCTAGTTTGCACCCAATTCCATTTCTAAGGTCAAACTTTTCAAAATTCCTCTTGGAGTGCTTTGGAAATGTTATGGATAAAATTACACCAACTAACAGACTTCCTAGTTTAGTAAGTGTTGATTTTTTCCTTATCTAGAGTTTCCATCTTTTCTGCAGTTTTAAGGAAAAAACTAAAGCTAGTTTTAAAGTAGATTTCCTTGTTTATTGCACCAAATCACCTCCCTTATTTTCCTCATATAAAAGCATGATAAATTCCACTTTCCTTCACTTACGAGATGTACCTACTCATTCAGTAAATTTGTGAGCATCTTGACTGGTTTGGAAAGTGCTTTATGCACCTATGGGGGATTTTGACTAGTTTATTAAGATTGCTTTTGTACTAATTCTAATAACATATTTGAGATTTCAAATCCTTGGAGTATATACATTATGAAAATATTATATATATTTGATGATGGATGATGTAAACTAATATCAACAATATTTTGTGTTATTCAACATATTCAGTCTCTTTTTTAGTGTTTCTTGCATAGTTTTCAAGCAATTTTGCGAGTTCAATTGATCTAAGATTGGGCTTAAATTCCATAACCCACAGAGCATAGGGACATGAAATTACATAGTAACACATCATATATGGCTTTCATAAAATCATCAAATTTAGATAATATCCCTCATACAAATATGATACAAGACTGCTTCAAGATTGAAGTCAAAGTCACGAAAACTAGTGATTCAATGGCACGGGAATGCAAGAGTTTCACATATGGATTTCTTAGATTTCGAACCACATAGAATAGGGACATGAAATTACATATTAAAACATCATATATATTGATGTCACAACATCATCCAACTAATATAAGAGCTCGCATACAAATCTGGTATAAAACTACTTCAAGATTGAAACTAAAATCCATGAAAACTAGTGATACAATGGCATGAGAATGCAAGCTTTTCACAGGGGAGTTTCTTGAATTTTGAGCTGAATAGCATATGGGAATGAATGTATAGAGTCTTACATAATATATGGCTTCCCCAACATCATAAAACTCATATAAAAGTCCTCACACAAATATGATATACAACCACTTCAAAATTGAAGCCAAATCCATGAAAACTAGTTATTCAAAAGCATGGGGAGTGCAAGCCTTTCATGGTATTTATGATATTTTCACTAATAAAGTAAATGAAAATAATATGACAGAGCCATACATAATATACCCAAACATAAATATGATATCATAATATCATATTGGTTTGGGTTAACCCAAATCAAATATTAAATATGAAATATCAAGGTAAATATTAAATATTAACCCAAATCAACATGATATAGCCCTAAACATAAACATAATATAATATACTTAAAACATAAACGAAAATTGTTAGTGTAAGGGTAAAATATCAAACGGTCACCTTGCTAGTGGCCATGGCCCATGTGTTTCGGTTCCCATGTGTTTCGGTTCCCATGGTGCCAGGATGAGAAAAACTAGGGAAAATTTAACAATTTTTTGTGAGTTGGTGCCCTTCCGTCCAGGAGGAAGAACATTCGTGAAATTCATGAATATTCTCAAGGAAAATTCAATAATAATTTCTCATTCATTGGTATGATATCATTATTTTATGGTCATAAAAGAAGTAAAGAAAGATCAAGCAACCAGGTATGGAATCTTAATATAACTCTAGGAAATACCACCTCTGAAACAATGATAGATACAAAAATCCGTGAATTCATCTAAAAATCCCAAATATACATTACTCATATTGTTAATTTGGGAAATATCCATTCCTATCTGATAGAGATGGACTAAAACGAATATAGATAAATAAAAAAAATATCATAAATTGAGGTTTAAAACTGATTTGGTTTTAGATATAATAGGTCATGTCATTTTGCAAAATATTTTTGTGTGGAAAAATACTCTTTATAGTATTCTTTCACCTTTTTTTTATGGAAAAATGCTCTTTGTAGTATCATTTCATTTCAGGTACCTATAATACTCTTTCACGTTTTTTTATGGAAAATTGTCCCTTTGGTATTCTTTCATTTTTTTAAAGAAAAATGACCTCTTAGTACCTTTTACATTTTTTAAGAAAAAATACCCCTATAATAAATACCCCTTTCATATTTTTAAGAAAAAATGCCCCCTTTATAATACCTTCCCAATACCTTTTACATTTATTACCAAAAATACAATTTAATAAAAAAACTAATTTGACATTTATTGTGAGACACCTCCCACATTAATTGTTCGCTTCAAATAAACAATCAAGTGATCATTTGCATATACTGTCGTTTTCATCTCTACCGAAGTAGTTGACATCTGTGGTCTTCGTCTCTTTATTGCTCGGTAGGGATAAAGATATGGAGACGGAAACAGCAGATGCAGATCTTGTTTCTACGGAGTGGAACGATTTGCCGTATGATTTGCGAATGATGATATTATCTTGGCTTCCAGTGGAATGTTTGTATATGTTTCGAATCGTCGCGAAGGAATGGAAGGACTTGCTTTCTTCACAGTCTTTCATCGACAGGTGGTCCGAGGTATCATCCACGGCTTGTTCTGTGTGAATACAAGAATCCGGAAATTCCTTGTGTATCTTTGTGTGAATACAAGAATCCGGAAATTCCTTGTACGTCTTTCTGTTTCCAGACACGGAGCTGGATCAAGTCCTGCTTCACGCTCTCTATCCTCAAGGACTCGATACCGGAAACAAACATCAGGTCCTCTGATCAAGGACTCTGCATGGTAAGCTCATTACGCAGTCGACCGCTCAAGGTATGCAATCCTTATACGTAAACCTTCGTCGAAATTCCGGAAATTCCTTGTACGTCTTTCTGTGTCTTTGTGTGAATACAGGAATCCGGAAAATCCTTGTATGTCTTTCTGTTTCCAGACACGGAGCTGGATCAAGTCCTGCTTCACGCTCTCTATCCTCAAGGACTCGATACCGGAAACAAACTTCAGGTCCTCTGATCAAGGACTCTGCTTGGTAAGCTCATTACGCGGTCGACCGCTCAAGGTATGCAATCCTTATACGTAAACCTTCGTCGAAATTCCGGCCGCGCCATCCAGAGTGTGGGACATTGAACGCATCGTCGTCGATGATAACAAAAATTGGCGAACGGAGACTACATACAAAGTGGTGGCTGTTGGTTATACAAATGGATGGGAAAGAGCGGAATGTCCAAGGATGCCCATGCACGTCCATATGCGTGGAAGGGTAAGGGGAGGGCGAGTGAAGAAGGAGGTGGTGATTATTCTGTGGGAGTTTTCGAATAATGAATGGGTGGAGATTAGACGGATGCCTCCGCAGGGAGTCGATGAATAAAATTCCAGGAGATGAGGACTGTATTAGCTGCACTGGTGTAGGAGATCACGTCTGCTTCATAACACTATCCTTCAACCGTCACCAACGAATAGCACGAATAGTGGTGCTTGACTACAATTTAATCGATACCACATGGAATTGGCTGCCCAGCTGTCCGAGAAACGAAAGTTTCATCCAATTCGGTAGGGTAGCTTTTCAACCGAGACCATATATGAAAGTCGAATTGCACACTACAAATTTTTTTTGAAGGTCAGTAACTTTGACCTTTTGTTACCATTAATGTGAGTATTTATTCCTATTAGTTTGATTGGTCTACAGTGAATAAGTTTAGTCGTAATATATCATAAACTTAATGGTTCAAAAAAGGTGTATTTTCTAATAAATTATGTGTTTTATTGGAACAAGTGATATGTTTTATTCTAACAGGTTATGATGTGAGTTTGAATTTTTTTACAACTTTTTTTTATTATTAGTTCATTTAGACTTGAGTGATGTTGAGAGGAAGAGAAAATTATTGCCTTGAGCTATTCAAGGACACACATTCTCCTTAGATAAGGTTTGGGTGAATTAGCTAAGGTGGAAGTGTCCTTAGATAAGGTTTGGGTGAATTAGCTATGGAAGTGATTGTGTAAGTAAAACTTTTATGCACGGATTAAATGAAACATATCTACTATTGGAACTAAATTTTCTCCTCCCTTCTTTTATTTCTCTTTCTCTCATTCTATAGATTTCTCCTTGAAAGAAGGAAAATAAATTTTAGATGGTATTGATTATAAGGACTACCTTGTATGCAATGTCTTTGTCAAATTGTGCAAATATCTTTTAGATTTTTTTAATTTTGCCACATTTTTTAAAATCATGTTCATACCATTATTTTGAGTTTTAGTGTAATTGTAAGGGGCTATCCATACCATTCAAACATGGAATCCCTAGTTTATGCTCATTTTGTAATCTACACAATTTTCCAAAATCCCCATGAAACTTGTGAGGATTGTCCTAGGGTTTGACCATGCAATTTTACAAATCATGACCAAATCCCCTTATTGAATCATGACACTACATATGACTCACAAAGAGATTGTTTTAACTTCTTGAGAGTTGTGTTAGTTTGCTTTGAAATCTTTGTTTTAAGTCCTCAATGAATTATTTACCATTAAAGTGCTTCAGTAAGTGTCTCAATGGTTCTAGATTTCAAAGTGTTTGAGTAAATGTCTTAATGGTTGTCGATATCATGCATGCAAAATGTTTGAATAAATACATCAATGATTGTATCTGTCATGAATACAAAATGTTTGTTTAAACTGCTCAATGGTTGTATACATCAAGCATTAATGTATTTGATTAAATCTCTCAATGGTTGTAGCTTTGATGCATTCAAAGTGTTTGATTAATTGCCTAAATGGTTGTAGCTCTCATGTATGCAAAGTGTTTGGTGAATTTCGTTCAATGGCTGTAGCTTTCAAGCATGTAAAATGTTTGGTTAAGTGCCTCAATAGATGATAAATCCCTTTTCTTTTGATTTAGAATTCTAGGTATATGTCTAAATATGATTATAACAAGAATATTATGTTAATGCAAATATTGTTTCTCTTTTTTCTTGTAATTTAGGAATCTAGGTATTTCTCTAAATATTGTTATACACAAGAATATTATGTTATTGCAACGGTTCTTTAAGAGTAATTCATTTCATGCATGAAAGGACTTAATCCTTATGTTAATTTCTTGTTGTGGAATTAATGCACTCTTTAAGTCTTTTGATGAACTAAGCTCATTGTATTATATTTATCTTCTCAACTCTATTATTATAATTACAAATTTGTCACATGAGTTTAATTATTGTTAATTAAAAATAAATAAAAAAGAGGAGTCTTAATGTCCCATGAGACCCTTGTTTCCTTTTGTTATGTTGGTAAGGGAGGAACTTAGGTATGGTATCAAACTCAGCCACAATGCTAGGGCCTAATGGGACTACATACTTGCTCATAGATTGACCTATGATTGTTTGATTTTTATTTTTATTTTGCATCTATGTTGTTTGAATTGTTGTGTTTGTTTACTTGAATGCATGTTCATTTCATGTGGTATATTTTTTGACTTTTAGATCAAGTCATTAAGGAACTTGTTGGAAGAAGGAATACTTCCTTATATATTCTTTGTATATTTGTTGAAAAAATATGGAAATTATGTTAACGAATTTAAAGAGATGCTATGAAAGGGCATGCTTGAGTAACTAGGATTAAAAGTAAGTTTGTTAATAGATTAGATGGGTGATAAATATATATGGTGTATATTATTGGCTTTGTTTTATATGTTTAAGGATATCATCGTGGTATGGATAAAATGATTGTGGAAACCATTTTAAGAAAATTTTGAATACAATTGGGTGATATGAAGTAGTTTGAATAATTTCAAATCATTTGGATAATGTATTAGGTAAGAACCAATTATTTATAATATTATTTTATTTTTATTTTTTTGTGTGATTGATTGATGTAAAATTACGCTGATTTTGAAATTCTTGAAATTGTGACAATTTTCTTGTGAAGAATTAATGGTCTATTTTTCTTATTGACTTGAGAAGACATTTTTATCACATTTAAAACATATATCATATATTTGTGTCAAAGAAAGGTAGAGTAGTCTTCTTGGAAATTTTATCAGGTGTATAGACCACCATTTAACATTAGTTGAATGATGATGAATACAATTGGACACCCCTCCTTCTTGCAATTCACCCATAGGCATTGGAAAATCTATCAACAAAGCTATATGTCGATGTCATGGTGGGCCTCTGAAGTATATCTTCTCCTCGACTTGTTTGAACGTGGTTTGAACCTTTTGAACTCTATTTCCATGAACTAGGTAATGTTCTCGCAAATTCACCACTTGTGGATTCACTCAAAATTCAACCAGCAGTATTCCTATTAAGCGTAACATGGTGGTTCCAAGACCTTATGCTATAAAAAATCATGTGGGTGTGGCATATTTGTGTTATGTTAGAGCTCAACCACATTTTGAAGTTGGAGAACATGGATCTGGGAGCACAGATGGCCTTTAACGAAGCATAGGATGTGGTTAATAGAGCGGGGAATGAAGAAGTTGATGTTTCAATAGAAGAGAAGCTACATGAGAATTCTCATGGAAGCAGGTTCAAGCGACTAGTCGAGTAGAGTTTCTGGAATGTCTACTCATGGATCGGTTAGTATCACAAATAAAATGCATTTATATTATGTTATAAGGCTTAGGCCTCTTTTATATCTCTATAAAAATTTAAGAAGAGTTCAGGTAAAATTCCTCTTTTATATCTCTATAACAATTCAAGAAGAGTTCAAGTAAAATTTTCTAGTTGATCTAATGTTCAATTCAAAACATGATCATAGTGTTTAATTAATATGTTAATTTGAGCTTGTGCTTGCTTCTTTTGCAGAATCTACTCACAATGGCCTCCATTCTCCAGTTGGCATTTCAAAGTATTGGGGTTGTTTATAGAAATATAGGAACTTCTCCCCTATATGTGTTTGCTACCACTTTTACATATGGTATCCATCATTTAGATGATATTCTTGGTGCATTTCCTCTCATAATTTACTTCCTCACTCTTTTTCGACTTATTAATTATGTTTTCAATGTATTTTGGGTCAATGATGATCCAAAAATTATAGATTCTTTACAGTTAATTTGCTTTTGTATTTTAATTTTTGGGTATAAGCTGATTGTAAAGATTCTTTATTTTGGGTATAAGCTGATTGTATATATTTATGAGATGGAAGGTGGGACATTTGCACTTTATTCTGGGATATGTCGGCCTGGAAAATTGAGCATCATTCCCAATCAACAAGAACAATATACAAATATTTCATCGTATACGCATGTAGCTCCTAGTAGAGAGTTCAAAAAAGGTTTGAAGATAAAATAAGATTTAGAAAAAGTGATGCAGTGTTGATGCCTGGAAAAATTTTAGGTACCAAACAGTAGGGATTCTCCTCAGTGAAAAATCCCAATCAGATCAAACACCATTTGGTGTGGGCAATCCGTTCGGTTCACGGTTTTGACTATCGTAGATTAAGTTCTTTTAATCGTTTATTGGTTACATCCCAGTCCACCATTTATATGATTTTTGTTTAAAGAATGATATGCAGGTTCCTAAGCTAAATGCACATCTAATCTAAATCTAAAATTGAACTATTCTATCATGGCCTGGGAGCAAATTTAGAGTTCAGAGTAATATACTATAAATGTTCATAAAGGTCTAACAGATAGCTGTACCAACACAATAATCACATTCATAACAGAAAGAATACCAACGGTAGCAATAATATAATTAAACCATTTATTACTCTGTTAACGAATAAATTTATACAGACAACAAACATTCATGAACAAGGATATAGTTCGAGGGGGTTAGAACAATCTCATTGTATGATGTACATAAGTAAGAAGAAATAATTATATGGTATGCATTCCACACATTCTGATTAAATCTCTGTGTAGGCCCTTTGTTCCAGCAAAATGATCTTTCTTATTAGAAAAGAGGTATCTTTTTTACATAATAGTCCAGCATTCCTTTTACCAAGAAAAATTCCCTACTATGATGCTTTTCACCCCTATTTATGCTATCTCTCTACATCGCCCAAGAGATTCTCGGGATTCTTATTCACCCACCTGGCTGAATCTAATGGTTTCATAAAACAAACAATTTAAAAAAAAATACACAGGACTTGCCCCGATGGAAATACACCCTCCCTTATTTTTCCTGCAAGATATCCTCCATCCAATCCTGTCATGTCTACAGTATTTCACAGCTCTGAAATATCCATCTTCTGTGTACATTCAATCCATGAAATTAACCTCAATCATTGATCTATATCAAACCTTCATCTCAGCCATTGAAATATGTGGCCCTTTAACCAATTCCATGAATTTCAAAATTTCATTCCCCCATGCTTGTTGAATCAACGAAAATTTTCTCTACTGTAGATCTAATCTTGATTAGATATCCTTTGTTGAAAGATGTGGCCTTTGACCAATTCTTTGGATTTCAAAAGTTCATTTCCACGAGCATGTTGAATCAGCGAAATGCACGACCACCATAGATTTGACTCCACTTTTGATCTTGGCCATTGAAAAATGATGGTCCTATCACATTCTGTCGATCTAATAAATTTATTTCATTCATGCAAGTTAAAACAACAGAATTCTTCACGACCATCTGTATATGCCATGAATCTCAGTCATCGAAAGATGCAAACTTTACTCGATCTCACAATCGCACATCCTAATTTGGTGAACCATAATACCTTCGAATATAAAGAAAACATCATGACAGATATATTTAATCGGGAAACAACAATAATTTGTCAATGGCAACTGTAACTAACCACTGTATTTTCAATTACAAGTTTAATGATATGTGTCGTTTATTTGAATAGAACAAAAACATGATGATTAGAGCCCTGCTAAGCAAAAAAATGATTTAGTTTAATTTTCGGGAGAAAGATTTCTTAGTTTCCCCAATGGTTCACATTCAAAAACAAATCAGAGGTTGGACGGCTCAGATCATCTCAAATATGGATCGGGTCTACTTTGAACTGTTAGATCATGCGGCCTCGACAACTCCTTTTCACTTCCGCCCTTTCAAAAAGCAGAAATTGGGTTCACGAAAATTTTCAAGTTCAAATTTTATCTTTTCACCTCCTCCTTTCTGCTTCCTCTTTTTCGGAAAGAGGAAATCTAAAAGCGAAAATTCAATCTTTTTCAAAATTAAACTGTCTTTTCCGCCTCCTCCTTTCCGCTTCTGCCCTTCTGGAAAGCGAAAAGCGGATAGAGGAAAGTCAATCTTTTCCAAAGTTAAACTTTGGATTTTCTGTAAAATGAGAGGTTAGTGACTAGGAGACCAAAAAATTTGGTCACTACAATTTGTTTCAAGGGATAAATGACCGAAATTGATAAATTTAAGTGGGCTAACTAAAAAATACAAAGATAAACGACCACTTTTGGTCATGGGATAAAACTAAACTAAAAAAGACCATGATAAATGACCAAATTTGGTCACGCGATATCTAGACTAAAAATGACCACATAACAATTGGTTATTTATTTGGTCATTTTTAGTTGTGGATTAGTTCAACAATGAAAAATTACAATTTTGACAATGGATTTGTACATTTTACTAAATTCTAAGACTGCGGATGGATTCAGAGAGCCCCTAGAACTTAGTAAAATGTAGACTATCTCATGTGTGACA